>UZAN01051994.1:0-18188 GCA_900618425.1 Echinostoma caproni | reverse complement strand
CACTCATTTTGGTAGCTGTGGTCTCTTGTGTTCAGTACAAATGCGTAACCTAACCGAATAATTACTAGTTCCCTCCCCCCTCCTAGCTTTTGCAACTCAACTCAATGCCATATCTCTCACGAATCCCTCATAAGGAGCAGAAAAGTACTCAGGAACTGCTATATATATATATATTGATGAATTAAATTTTAGGAATGTTACAACTGCACAAAAGGTTACACGTATTTTTGGTATCAGGACAGCATGGTCCGCTCAATGAAGTCGCACACAAATGGACTTTGTCGTAGTGTTCTGATATGAAACACTTCATTCCTTTTTCCTGGTACGTGATGTTCTGAGTATGCCAACTTCATCCGTCATGGACTCGATAGTTGAAATGTCTTCGACTCACGAGATAGGGTGGTTGCATTTCCACGCATTCAGTTCGACCACATTTTGTTTTTTTGCACAACTATGGGCTTAGCGATCTGAGAAGGTGCCGAGGAGGTGGTGGTTGTCTGCAAGATAGATACGCCACAGTCATATATGTAACTGTAACTGTAATTCCTTTATCTTCAATAGGCATCTCACTAGTAACTCATTCAGAAAGACTTCGGTAAAAAAACCTGATGCAGTTGCAGCTGTTGACTCACCTCTGGTAACCGCGTATTTATGAAATAAAATTACCTGAATGTTTCTTACTCTGTCAATTTCCGAAAACATTAGCCTCACATAGTTCTGTCTATTCGCAACCCAGTGACAATATCATGAGTGGAATGGATTCATTCTCAGATAGGCCATCGGATAACATAACTTTTGATGCTGTGTTGATCAAGAGCATCTAACATTGTACTACTAGTCAGCCCAGTTACCATACCCTAAGAGATTCGTCCAGTTAGTTTGCTGACATGTAGGGATGGGTCAGATAATGCAATCTGCCACGATTTTTCTTTGTAAAAAGTTCAACTCTTGATGGACTTCAGAGGGATTCGAAAGAAACGTCAGGACGAGGCATGACAATGAAAATTGGCAACGTTATTTGATTTTTCGTACGGCCGGGTGTCGCCGTGGTCACCCTTTGATTTTTCTTTTTCGTTTGCATATCGTCTGGCAACAGCACCTTTCAAATCTCAGTCAGCTCACCTGTCGCATGTCACCGCTCCAAGGTCACATGTGCGCACGTTTGTCCCGGTTGGCGGACAGTGCTGTCTG
Source organism: Echinostoma caproni (assembly GCA_900618425.1). Lineage (NCBI taxonomy): Eukaryota > Metazoa > Platyhelminthes > Trematoda > Plagiorchiida > Echinostomatidae > Echinostoma > Echinostoma caproni. The sequence continues at coordinate 16,997 of UZAN01051994.1, read as the reverse complement.
ATTCACAGGTGATGGGCAACCATCGCCCGACGTAGCCACCAGTTGTGCACATGTGAACGGATCGATTGCAGCAAGGCCCTCGTCTACGCACGACCGATTCCGCCTGGCTTAGTGCTTAGTTTGTTTGGTTTGTGCTCTGTACCTCCCGATGCTCGACTAAGGTCAATATCACCTTGAGTTGTTCAAACATGATGTCATTACTGGTAGTCGAATTGCAATTTAGAGCATTGGAATTGTTGGAAGTGGTAAAATTGATCAGCTACTGATATTGCTATGTATTTTGCAGTTTGATGGTTCCTCGTTACCTTAGCTTTTGGGGTGGTCAAACGGTCTAAGTCGCTATCACCAGCGCTCTTTGGGCCCTGGTTTCCGAGATTCGAAACCTGCCACAAACCATCCTTGTTAACTGATAGATTCACTGTCGCCCGCCTAATCCAGCGAGGCCTTATGTCGTTAGCCACTCCAAGTCCCGGTACTTGGATTACCGTATATGTAAATAAGAAAAGAAAAGCTATTGCTGAGAAAAAAATTTATTGCCTATGAATGATACCAGAAATGTGTATGAGTAGCCACCACATCGGCGGAACCAATGCACTAATCCAACCTGGATACGTCAGCGAGGTGGGTATTGAGTGGAAAAAACCAATGGTAACAAAAATAAGATCTAGTATAAAAACTCTAACAAGAGGACTCGGTCGTATAGGTCGCGTTAGACTCCCTGAGTGAGGATATCGGGATTATTGTAATCAATGTTTAGAGACTGATTGGTATGGCTGAGTGTCGTAAATAGTGGCGTTCGTGCATCCTATCATTTTCTCCATGATCTTGATCGTGATCATGTCTTGAGCTGGGTTATTCTTTCTAAGGAGTCAGCCGCAGTAAAGTAAAGTAGGTTCGTGCATACTATCATTTTCTCTTCGACTCTACTTTCAACTTTCCTGTCTTTCTCCCCTTGCTTCATCCAAATTGACAGCCCAAAAGCAGCAACAGAAACCGGCACTCGAAAGTGTATGGTTAGTGGTTGTCAAAACTGAAACTGAGGATAGCGTTAGGTCTCGTAATTTATGTTGAACTTTCCACAAAGTGCCGTAAATTCTCAAATCACTTTTGCATGAATGTTTGTCGTTGCATTTCTCGGTGATCGCGCGTGTTTGCCTTGAACAATCAAACCGTTTAGCAAAAACCACCATGAAGACTCATACATAAATTAACGAATAAACTGAATTACAATTCGACTAGTTAATGGCGATTACCACGTCAAAAGTACTAAATGCTCTCCCGCGTTTGCAGAGTGATGCACACCAAGCGTGAACGCAACCTGGAACTGATATCCATGTCTATCAAACTTCAGTTCTGATTGTCGTCGGAATCACCACCTGCCCCAACATGGCTATTTTGTATCTCACTACATCCTCACACAGTGACTGCGAACGCTTACTCGTTCGTGATCTTTGACAGACTATTTGGCGCTTGTAGTAAACTTTTTGCTGGAAGTATTGCTAGTTTTCACCCAAACAGTGCTTCCAATAATAAAATTTTTCACAAGTTGAGTAAAGTGACTAGACCGACGTGATACGTGGAAACAATAAGAAGGACAAGATGAAGACAGGCAACGTTTCTGAGTCATGTTTGATAATGTCTGTAGTCATAGTACCTTAGCATCCTTGTGTCTTGGCCGGGAAACCAAGATGAACCGACTGAAACCAATGACGTGATGAGGTTTTATTCACTCGTGGCGCTCTCCATCGAACAACCTCTTCTATTTCTGTGCAGGATGAGCGAACAGTGACCCGGATGGTCTACGATCGATGGGAGGGGGGGGNGGGGGGGGGGGGGGGGGGGGGGGGACGTGATCGAGCCAACGCAGGTGAATTACGTGACACTTGTTGAGCGGATATGACAGTTCACCATCTGAACTTGTTACCACCGCTTCGGCGTTCCCACCGGGCGCCGTCAATCATGTTCGTTTTCTAATGATGTTTGTTGTTCCAGGAGTAAACTAGTATTCTGTAGAATGACAAGTGAAGATCTGGTACTTTAGAATGAACTCCGTGAGGCGTACAAATGTTTGTTCGGGTTGGGTTGTTTGGCTGATTGAATAGTTATAACGCAGCACACAATACTTGTCACGTGTTATATTCAGCCTATCTTCATCGACCGGAGTACGAGCAAGGTCGGAGCTGTGCGAACCAGCGAGAGTGCTAAATTTCCTAAAGGCAATTAAAAATACAGTGTCTTTCGACTGGGAGGAAACTAAGATACGGTATCGATGTGAAGAATGCAAAGGCGTTTAGTGTGTTCCCGGGAGGGGGGTTGGGGTTGGTAACAGTTAGATGTTTATAATTAAACTGACCGGACACGACAGCCCGTGCTCATTTCCATTGTGCTTTGTCAATTCTGGTCCACACCCGAGGCGAGTCCGCACACAAATACGCATTCTTTCTAATATGCACTGGCTTATCCTAATTACTTCTATTCCTAATGAGGTTTGTGCACGGCTGATTTGTCTGTTCATGTGCTTGTCTCGATGCGTCTGTGTTTCCCATCTCGGTCCTCGGGGCTCATTTGTTTGCTTGTTTGTGGTGCGTCGCTCCGAACCCACTAATTGATAGCTGTATCTTTGTCCCCAACCCTCATCTATGCACTACACTGTTTGCGTTCCTCCACCTGTGTCTTAGATCCGTCTGTCCTTTACCACTCCAACTGTGCCTGCTTGTTGTACGTGCATGCTTCGAATCACTTGCTGGTCTCAAAAGTGTTTCGTACGGGTGAGGTAACCGGGTTAGAAAATTTCGCAAACTTTTATCGTCTAAACCACGCCGGAGCAGTTGTGCTTTTTGTTCGTCCCTGTAACACTGGTGCTATAGTCTTAGTTTGAACTAAGATCTTATAGAGGGTAACTGTGTGTGGTCTCCCCCTAGTCTATCTAGAATCTGGAGGTATATTACAATACCTTGCTGTTTGGAGCAGTTTATACCTACGATCCGAATTGTGTAATACTGATTCTCGTATTCCGGAATTGATCACTGATTTTCGTTTTTTCCTGAGCTTTTAACGTGATTTGAGCTCAAGCTCCTGTTTCTCTTCTGCTCGTGTGCGCATTTGTCCTGCGACTTCGCACAGTTGATTTTGGTGCTTTGCTGACTGACGGATGCCAAGTGCTTCTAGCGNCCCCCCCCCCCCCCCCCGGTCGGAATTCGGTGAAATGACACCATTTATCCGTCAGGTCATGCTCGTCTGTTGTGCGGGAAAATATCTTTTTCTGTTCAACACAGAAAATGTCACGGCTTTTAGTAAAACCTGACAATCGAAGATGTCGTCCAGAAATCCTATTACAGGGCTACCCAAACATTACTAACCATTGATTATTCGTAAGCAAGGCCAGTCTAAAGTCCGTACTGCTCTACGATAACACATCAAAGGAAACGGTTTGACGGAGGTGAGAATGATCACTACTCTGTTGATTGATTAGCAGAGACTTCTGAAATCAAATGTGCTGTGTTGAATTTTCGTTGGTGGTATGTGAAGTTTATGATCTTTGGTTATCGAATTTGACGAATCGGTGCACAATAAATGTCTACGTTAATGTTCAGAGTTGCCAGGATGTTACTGCACTGGAGAGTCATTTAGATCTTACGTTGCATTTGCACATGTCAAGTCGTGTTTTCCCATTCGGTTTCTGTTGGTTCTTTTCATTTCAAAGCAACTTCCCGTTCTCATTAGTATTATGCGATTTGGCTTTCGTCAGTATACTTTGAAACCATTAATATTCATATTTTCGTGTCCGAGGCTGGGTGCTGGTGGCCTTGATCAAACCCTTCGAGCAGCTGTCATCGACTTGAGATGCATGGTTCGAACTCGGTCACAACTTCAGCTCGGTATCACTGTCACCCCACTAATATAGTTCCCCTTTTCCAATCCTACTATCGCGGTTATTGTTTCCTCAAACCAAGCAAAAGGTCCTACTCAATATAGTATTCACTCGTTTTTATTGCTCACTGCACTCAGGTGCGCAATAAAAACGATTCATTTGGGAAGATGTAGGGAGACTTCAGTTGAGCACATTTGCGTTCCGCACAAACTTATCCAAACCGAATAAGGGGTGTAACCTTAGGGTCCCCACTTGAAGACTAGAAAGTCAAACCTGCAAGACAGCCAGACGGGTCGTAGAGTCCGCAATCTTTTGGGGCCGGTGTTTATCCAGTTCATTAAATGATTTTGACGGAGTCAAAGGTTCCCAATCAAGCCGTTGAACAATATAGAAGTGGTTTGTACGTCTCTTTTTTGAACTGAGATGTTTGCCAACCCCCCTGGATTTACTGACGTGGTTATAGCCCTGGATGTTTGCTTCTCGCCCCCTCCCTTAAGCGGAGAAACCCTTCACCACATGAAGGTATTGGTCAGACCTCTCTCTCAGCAGAGGCGCTTGCTTATTCATACAGATGCCTTTTACAGGGTGCAGGGGAGGGTGTATCTGTTAGGATCCAAGGCGCCCACTCCCTCCGAGATTCACGGAGGCCCTAGGGCACCTTGCATTGGAGTGGCAGGAATGCTGCCGGTTACTTTTTCTGCGGTTAACTACTTTGGCATTGCCTTTGTCACATAGTTCAGACAAAAATAACTACTTGTCTCCTCATTTCATGGTATAATTTTACCATCATGTTTTGTCTGTATAGTTGCACTATCAACTGTTTTACCAATCCCATTCCTCCTCTCGCCTCAGGCTGTTCGGGCTTTCGGGCACATGCGCTAAGTGTAGACAGAAAATTCCCCCGGACGAATTGGTCATGCGTTGTCAAGATCACGTGTATCACATGAATTGTTTCATCTGTGTCCAGTGTCACACACCCCTTCACCCTGGAGATAAGGTGTGCGCGGTCAATGGGAGTCTGTTTTGTGAACACGAATTTCCTCACCTATTCTCTCCCCACTGTCCACCGACCGGGATCTCACTAACCAGTTTAAAAAATGCTCGACTAAATGCTCACTCAACGGGCAATTCCCAGTCGGATATCATACGAGGCTTGGCCGTACAGAAATCCCTGAACAATAGCACAAGTATGAACACAATTGCTGGTGGTGGTCGATCGAACGCTGCCAATTCTGCCCTAGTTCGTTCCTCACCCGGCCAGATGCAATTAGGTCCCGGTATGGACAGTTCCCAAGGCATTGGAATGGACATGTCCTGCTCAATCCTACCCATTACCCAATCCGAACTGGCTGCGGCCATGAACAATTCGCATCCATCCAGTCCGAGTTTTCCGTACAACAATGGGACCACAATAACCTCAACGAGTACTATCTCCTCCAACATGTGTAATCAGAACTTTGTTGATCGATCCCCGTCATCCGCTCCCGGCATGTGTTTATCCGACGTGGCTGACTCCAGTGCGTTCAATGGGGCTACATCGGATCCAATGACCCTTGTTTCCAACATGGTACCTGAGAAGTCAGTGAAAATGTCTGGCTCGGGGACACAATCATCCGCTTCGTCAGATGCACCCACGGGACGAAAGAAACAAAAAGTAAGTTATTGACCAGTGGAAGCCTCGCGCTGTTTGTTTGGTTTGCCTCGCGCATAGTCATGCTTTGATACTGATGAGTACACGCCCAGTGTTTGTGTGTAGTTATCGTTTTCGGTGGTTATCCAGCCTGACTTCGCAATCAAATGGAGAGAGAGACACAAAGGTTTTTCGTGGATAGCATTCATCCCGATAGTTGACGTTTTTTGTACGAGAACTGCAAAAGTTGAAGACCATCATCCTCTCATAGCGATAACCTTGTGTGAATGCATTATCAGGGTATGTGAAGTAATGAAGGACTAGAACAGATGCTTAAAACAGTTCTGTGCTCTTTTTGAAAAGCTGGAGTTTGGTTACATTCAGATGCAAAACTCATAACTGTCGTTGATTTTGCACAGCTTTTGACAGTTACCAGTAGGAAAATGACATTTTATCTTACCATACTAAATATATAATCCCATTTGCTGAGTACACTTTTATTATTGTACAGCGAAATACAGTGAGGCGAACTTCACTGGTCGCTGCCAAACTCGCAATGCATACAAGGTTCGTGGTACAGTTGATGGTGTAAAGGGATTGGACCTATTTTGAGGGAGGGGGGAAGAGGTAAACCTCTATGGTCAACACAGGGTACAGTCGAACGCTGCGTACATACCTTTTCAAGCATTCTGAACGCCAGTGCTGTCGGTTCTCTGCCGTATCCTTCAGTGTCTCCAACTAACCGGTTGTAGAGTCTTTCGGATCACAACCTGGAAGGCATGAGACACTTCTACCCAATGGCTCTGTGCATTTCATCATGCCTGGTCTCCACGTCATCTGTTGACCTCCACTTGGTTTCCTCCAACCCGGATCAGTTACAGCGAATAAAACACGGTGCGGCAGACGATGACCGGGCATGAGCAGTACGTGCCCTAACCAGCGAAGTCTACTAATCTGAAATTGGCGTGCTAGAGGTTTATCCGTGATAAACCCCGAAACACACGACGACTTACCTCCAGATTACCAACCCGTTCGCTCAATTCCGCATGGGCTAAACTGCGTAAACACCGATAATCGAAAACTTCTAGTCGACGGATATGTTCTTCTCTCAAATTCAGGGTCTCACAACCATAAAGCTGGACTGAACGGACGGTGGCACAATATACACAACCCTTCAACTTCAGTGAAACGTCGCCTCTACGCCAAAGGTGTTTCGGTCCTGCGTATGCTGCTTGAGCCTTGAAAATGCGGGCGGTTATCTCTTTTTCTGCGTTCCCGTCACTGGTCACATTACTAACTAAGTAGGAAGGTAATCCACCATAACTAATTCCTGTCTATTTAGTTTCGGAGCGGGAGTAGGCGAAACCCAGTCCTGCAGTATCACTTTGCACTCTGAAGATACAGAGCACATACCGAATGTGGCAACCGCATTTGTTAGTCTATCACGTGCACTTTGCGCGTCCTCGTGCAGTTTTCTCCAGCTGCCCATTCAATACCTGCGTTTTGGAGTCCAGTATTTCGTCTACGACGATTACGATTTGGGCGTGCACACCCACAGTTAGAGTATGCACTCGATCGTACAGGTTTACTATATTTCACTCTTCATCACAACGAGTTCACTCACCACTCATCTTACACATTCATACTTATTTTTTTATGTGAAACATCCTTTTTCCCCCTATGCCATTTATCACCCCAAGAACACATGTGTGAATAGAATTGATAGTAGCCGTCGAATTCGCTTACTCTCGTTCCACTCTAACGCAATCATGCCAAACAAAGAAATGCTCGAGTTAAAATGAGTCATTGGAACAAAGTGGTGAACCTGTGTGTGTTGCGTGATTTGGGTTTGGTTACGATGTAAGGTCAAGCTAGATTATGACATTGGATAATAGGTTATGAAAGTTGACTATTAAAAACAAGATGGTGATTGTAGTGGTGGTGGTTGAGGAGGCTAGGACTTGTCATATACGGTGGTGTCGTGGTTATATCACAGTAACAACAAACGCGTCAACTGTTCTTGAACAAGGTTGCGATCTCAAGCTCTCGCTATTAAAAATCGCGAGATCTGTTAATTTCGAAGTCTTTTGATGACTCGAAACTATTTTGGTGCATCAGGTTGGTGATGGAAGTCTAGCCGGTGCCGTGTAATTGTATTCGGTAGTTTCCACTCGGGAAGGACAAGGCATTTCGGAACATGTTTGCACACCATGGTTGGCAGACGACGTTCTGTCCTTGCGATATACTTCGGACCGCACACTGAAATGAATTGATACATTCAAAGGTATCACTAGCGTCTTCTCTATTCATCTTAGTGCGAATGGTGCAACGAATCGTTAATCTAGCAGCATTCTACGTTCCACCACTAACCAATGAGATAATCCAGTTGTCACCTCATCTCCGCAACAAATGGGGTCGATATAGATGTCCATCTTTTTAACTATTAATAAGGAGATGGGTTTGGGGTTGGCTTGTAAATAAACATAAGATGATAGCCATAACCCAGCAAAGCATGGGTCTGTCTGCGTAATTCATCTCGCAAGATTTGTGGGTTATATAGTTAATGCACCTTGTGAAATCGAATGCACACCAGACCGTTGTTGATTCTGTCCAAGTAGGCTTGCGATACATAGAATAGCAAGTTGAGAAACGGTAGTGTAAACGTGGATTCACTTTCCAGTGTGAGCTTGTCATTGGGATGCAGAAAGTTTAGGATCGTGTTTTGACGTCTGTTTCGTTGTGTGCCATAACTAATCACCAACATACTGACGATATCGTAGGGTTGCATTCGTTCTTTCACTTGTTTTTTTCTAATCTTTCTAATCAACAATCGGCCCCAATTGGTTTCCCATAGCTGCAGCTGGTATTTCCTTTGAAGCTGGACTGGAATTCGCGAAAATAGGTTCAGTAAGGTTTCAGATTCACTTCATAGAAAACCCACTTCATGGACATATTAAACGTACCTCGTTCACGGAGTCCTCGATGGGGACATCTGTAAACAAACGTTTGATAACGCAGAATTGTCTATATTCCATGTTGATTGTTTTTTTTTCAGTTCGCTTATTAGACTAGTGAGCTTGTTCACCCATCTCACGCGGTTGGGCTGGTGAGTCGATCATTGACAGGGAATGGTTTCTGGTTTGTGCAATTTAGGCGATCGGTACACCCTTGCGAGGTGCGAACTCTGAGATCTCAGTTCGACGAGTTAATCACAGCTTTCTTTGAAAATCTCTCCAGTGTGGCACACGCAGTCTTCTCTTGATTTTGCGTTTTTTTTGCTTTCGAATCTCATTGAAAACGATTGGGATCCTTAAGTAGTGCTTTCATCCTCTGACTTGGTGATCCTCATTGAGGACGATAATTCGAAACCTTTGTCGGTTTTCACGAGCACCATCGGCGTTTCAGTTCTTGTTTCACATTAATGTAATCCTGTATCAGTAGGCTATCGTTACAGAGTTTGGTAACTAACTCCACAATTCACTCGTGTATGTCGTTACTTGTGTTAACTGGTTTGTAAGATTCCTGAACCGTGCTCTACTTCGAAACTCCTGAGCTTCTTACCTGACTCGTAAAAATTGAAACCCAGTCATGCGGTTTCCGGTTGCAGTCAATTCAGTGCAAATCGCGACAACTTATGCACATATCTGCTGATTTATTTTGGAAACTCATCAGTGGGAACTGCCTCGGATAGCGATTTCGATACATCATTGAATAAATCACTTCGACAACGACACTGAAGTTCGCGACTGAAATTGTAGAACGTGATTAAACACAGGACTGAAGACCGTATTCAGTGAGTAAACTTTCCGTCTGATGTGACGGAGTGTTTCAACCATATGTTCCAAATGGGACTTCGTCAAGCATATTACCTTCCTTCGTCCAGGGGATGGTTTATTCCTGGCAAAGAGATTTCATAAACTGACGAAGAGATTCTTAACTTCTAAAACGATTCATCAGAAATTCGGTGCGAACGGTTTCACCAGTCCTGTGACAAAGAATGCTCAACATTATTTATAAACGTTTGACTATACAAACTGTGAGGTGCTCCTCCCAATGCGTTTCACTAGCACAAGATGACATGTTCAAGCTGGTCATCAGTATCAAGTGCTCTCGTTTTACGCTAGACTCACATTTATTCGGTCAAACTGAGGTTTGTAATTTTAACTTATGGACATAAACATCTCTATGTACCTCCATCAGTGGTCTTAGTTCGATGCTAGGACTGCATCCTTTGCTGAACAAAATAAATAGGACTCATTTGTAATCAATACCACGCTACTTACATCCAAAAAATCACGCTTAGCGAATTGCGCGTCGATCCTTTGTTGAATTGTCTAACTGAGTATGGTCATTGCATCCGTGTACTTAATGAACAGAAGCCCATTAAAAAACGCAGTTCGTTGGTCGGTCGTTTGAACTTTTCCCAATGACGCGCAAACACTATGTATTATACACATATGTGGTGAACAGTAGACGGGGTGGCCTACCTATTCGCGATGACCTGCTGCTTCGTCATGGACACCGGCAACGTAAGCCCCAGGACCACATAAGGTCCTATTAGATTGGGCGTAGTACTGAATCGGAAAACAGCACAGCTGCCTACCACCAAAGATGGATCGCAGTGGTGGGGCTTAAATCTCAGACCATGGGGTTGGGAGCACGTTAGTGACAGCGACTAAATCACTGCGCCGCCCCCACCTGTCATCAAATCACTCAACCAAGCTATAGTACGTGAAGCAGTTTTCAGGTCACCCGGTTTTCCCCCTGTATTATCTCTGTCGCCGTTATTCTTGGAACGTGGGAACTTTCAACTTTTGTCACCCACTAAATTTACCAAAGAAATTGCTGTAAGTCGAATGGATCTTTGAATGTTGCTCATCATACTTTGAGGTCTGGTCCTAATAAATCGCAAAGATAGTCTCATTTCTGGAAAGTAAATGCTCGTTATTCGAGGCACCCAACGCCTCGGGATATCCTTGCTCAAAATCTTCACTAGCGTTGCGTCTAGTCTCATCTATGCTTCAAAACCGGTTTCCTCCTTTGTATGGAAACAATTGTGCTCGTCACAAACGCGCGCGCGCATCTTGTCATAATTTTCCAAACACTTTCTATTGGATTTGTGTCAGGACTGTGGTATGGTCAGTCCAGCAGTCGAGTGTTCCTGTAGAACAACAGCCAAGCTTTCGTGAGCTGTGCGGTATGCATGGACTGACTCTATGTCTTGTTGAAAAACGGACTCCTTGGAGCTTTTCTCCTAGAACATGAGAAGGAGATTATTGTTGAGTATACTGACGTGAGTTTATGCCTTGATATGTTCGTGTAGTATAGCTAACAAGTCTTTTACCCTCGCTCTAGTGATTCCCCGTATCATAGCTGAGCCTCTGCCGAGACCTCGCATGTTGTGCATTCTTTCCTCTTTCCACGAGTCATCCTAGCAACGTGGCAAGCCATCCTGAACGTCCGAATCGATCTTTCTCTGATGACCGAATAAAACTTTCTCTCATTTATCATTCCAAGCCCGCTGTTGTTTTACTCCCTGTATTCGGAGCTGCATCTGAGTGAAAGTCATCCTGGGAACCTTTCTCATCGTGGGGTATTTCTAACGCAAAACACTTGTTATATATATATTTTCCTGGCGCCCAGATCAAGTGCATTACAACTTCATAGCGCATAAAATTCGTTTTCAAGCTGTCTTCAGCAAACTTTTAACTTCTTCAGGCACCTGTTTTGGTTATATCCCTCGTTTTCTTCATGCTGTGTCCGATAAATCAGGAAGAAAGTTAATTACTATGATCTCTGAGCTGTTCATGTTGCAATGCATCAACGCTGTTCCATTCAGCATCTCAATAGTCCAACATTATTCCATTCTCTATCATCAGATCAAGTGGCTTTCTTCGCCTTACTGAAACTAACATTACGTCAACCGATACTGGAGTTACACCTCGGCAATGAGGGATACTGAATTCAAATTTTAGACATTATTGGCTGGGAGAAGTTAATGGACCCGATAATATATCGTAGAATAGTAATCGACGGAATAGGTGAATTGGGCTTAAAGGTGTTTCACACCCATGTTACGTGTTACATCTAGAGTTCCTTACGAGCTAAGTCAGTTTCTTCGGTGAATCTAGAGTGTAAGTTCTCTGCGTGACGAGTGTTCAACATGTCCACGGTCTAGGTAAAAAAACGACAGAGGTATGCGGAAAATACAGGGGAAGAACAGGTGGTCCCCACATGCATTTCACGCACTGTGTCAAATTCCTGGCCCCGGTTTAAGGACAATCAAAAGTGCACTCACTACCAAGCTCGCGTGGAAAATCAAGTTCATGCATGTATGCATGTTCCGAGTCACTCACTGGTGAATCAAACTCGTATTCATGTACTGCATGCGAGCGGTGCTTGTCCCCGTTAATTGCCAAAAGCTCTGACTAGACGTTGCCGGTGCACTACTGTCCCATCCCGTGTATGTGCCGTGTGCCTAGACTCTGTGTATCAATCCTACTTTTGCTACTCTTTCTATAATCTGCCACATGATGGCTTGATAATGCTCAATAGGCTGTTTGCATTTGCATTTAGCCCAGATTATCTTCCCATAGTATAACAATGTGAGTACATCGAAGTACCTAATGCTCCTGATATTGGATTAGGCAACGGGATCTACGAATTCATTGCGGTCGTCCCACTGGGATGGGATTCTATCATAAGCTGGCTGGCATGAAACATAAGAGTAAGGATAAATAACACAATCCCAATATTGGTCTATCGGTCCAATTTGCTTCTCCTTGTCACGTCAGAAAACCCGCTGCTTTGATGAGAAAGGATGCACCGTGTATTTTCAACCTCAACTAAACCAGCGATAAGTGATAAGCGATAACATCCATCATGTTCCACTGGTAACCCTATAAAATGATTGGTGCTCCGCCTATCACGTTACCCACATAACCGGAGCTATCGCAATGTCCGTCCCCTCCGAGTGAACTAATTTCGTAGTAACCGAATAATAGTATATTCAAGGTGAGGTTCTGGTTACAAACGAAGGAAGTTGTGGGTTTCCGTTTGTCCCGTGAGAACCTTATACCCCGATGGTCTATCATGACTTAAAACGAGAACGACGACGATAATCGATCTCAAACGGTCGGGTAAGAAAGCGAGTAGAGTCGAAATGAATCGATAAAGCGCACGTTATATCTTTTCGACTTGATCTCCATGATTATTACTGGATTCTGCTTACAGGAAGCTTCATGTCGATCTGATACCAGCAGGTTTTTCTTTCGTCATCCCACATCATTTAAAAAACTTGCTAAATCTGCTCTTCATAGCGTAGTGCCATTTTCATCCAAAGTGCTTCTTACTTCTTACTGAATTTTACATAACCACAGATACACCGGTTTTCTGGCTGTGACTAAGCTTGATTTCGTCGTTTGTGGAAAGCGAAATAGGGTCATTTCAATTTGCCGGCCGTTGTGATAAACCCGGTTCAATAGATGCTGTGACGATCAAAGTTGTAATCTCTGTTAAACACAATTGATGGATGCGCTTAAAGTTAAAACGGTTTATAATGGTCTTCTAGTAGATTTGTTGAATCGATTTCCGATGTAAACAAGAAGCAAGTTCAGTCTGCTAGATCCATAGAATGAATGGTTGACCGGTTTAATCAACCACCGACTCCCTCAAGAAATGACATCACCTTACGTGGAAGTCGCCTAACTCTTTACAGCGATGAACCATCAGTAACCACTGGCGGGGGTTCGTTGAAGACTGCCGAGCTCACTGGTCGGCACCTGTATATACGAACCGTGCTCTGTTACGAGCCGGATTCTGTCTGCGTACGGTGAAAAACGGGAAGAAAGCCGTTTGAAGACGAATGCCCACGGTACACTCAAAGCAAAAGCTGTCATCGTGTTTTTGAAATGGAACTCCGTGGTAGTCTCTCAGTTCCACCACACACCGAAAAGCTAAATGTAAATTGGAAGCAATCTATTCAAAACAAAGATGGATTTCCTCGAGCTACGTTACAACGCCGAACGCTCGTGGAGCCATTCCTCTGGATACCAAATTTGACTGTACACCCTAATCTTTCAAACGACAGCTCATCGAGAGTTTGGGCAATAACCAAAAGAAATGGAGGGTCTCAAAATGTAAGCAGACCAAGAAGGCTGCGTGAATGGTATTGATTGTAATCCTTTCCGTCTAATCGGGCTTACGGAAAACGAGTGTAAGGTCGCTAAGGACTCTTATAGAACACCAATTCATAATTGGAAACGTTATATTAAATGATTGGCAGGACACTTCTGGACACAATCCAACTGGTCCCCATCGACATGAGATTTGCAGACTCCTGTTTGGAATGGATAACTACTGTCGGTGGATATCAGTCCCATTTCTGAAGTGGGGTATCCCGGGAACTAAGTTATGTCAAGCAAACGTAATTCGCAGATGATGATCAGCTGTGTCTATAAAGCGAAACTGATGAATCATGTAATATTGTTTTATTAATCAACCAGATGTGAACGGCTATGGAAGCAGGGTGGGCAAAGCCAAGTGAAGGTACTGGAATGCGATAAATAGGCCAGCAGCTACACATGGAAATCAACGTCGGATCGCTCACGTTAGATGCAAGGGCTTCAATTGTGTGCACAATCAAATTGTCCAAAATGAAAAGCACCTATCCCGCGACCCGCAGTGGTGACCGAACTAACTACTTTAGTGAACTGCCATGTGGTTTGTCACTTCGATGGTCTCGGAAATGGTCGGAATATCAAGTAGCCCTGTTGTGCAGAAATTAATATTGATATTTGATGTGCAGTGCTTCGATAGGTGCAAATATTCCGGTTATCGGTTGGAGAAATTGCTTTTCTGCTCTTATGAGAATAATGTAGGCCGTCATTCTTGTGCCGGAGCTTGTGCGACTGCTCCACTCAGGTGCAGATCGATTGCGAATTACTCGCCGTTGCTCTCTCTCTCTCTCCAGTTGTTGATTTCTTTGACTAGAAATCGAGATCACCGCAGTCGAGTTTTCAGAAATTCCGCAATAACAACACACAGGATGGATCTCAGGACCACTCCTCACTGCAGTGAAATTTCCAGTCAGAATATTTCCTACAGGGTGATCAAAAATACGTATAGATTGTCCCAGAAGATTATAGAGTCACATGATCTTTCTTGGCATCGCTGGATGGACAGTGTGAATCACTCCACAGCTTTATTGGTAACGTCACCAAATTATCACCCCGGGGATGTGTTCGAATCCCACCACCCGCCTGACTTTTCCCACTGTGTGTTGAATGACAGCCGTTTGATTGGTCGCTTCCCCCCTCCCGGAAATTGTATCTTTGTATATTCAATAAAAGGAAGTAAAATGAAAAAAGAAGAAGTTGATGGGAATACTTGAAATGACGTTCGCCGAGGATTTACTTCAATCGTGCAGAAGTCGACTGTCACATGCTCCTCTTCTCTTATTCAACTGATACTGCTTGGCGGTTCTTTTGCAGTCGAGTCATGCGAAAGTTCGTACAACTTTAGCGCCGTCCATACCGCAATTTGCTAATAGCTTCATGTTTTGGACCAGCTCTATTTTTCTCTACAACGCCATCTTTGTAGATGTCATTAGCTTATAGGAGACGCGTTGACGCTCCAACTAACCAACCTTCAACCAAGGTCTTATAGTTAGCTTATCGGTCTGAGTAAATGGCCATTTTGCACGTGACACGCACTGGCGAGGTTTTCTCGCTGTCTGATAGAGTAAACTTGAAGTGTCGAGAAGGAATGCGAGGATTGACAAAGTATTCGATGGCAGGGGGTTATAAAGTTTCAACCAATTGATTGAACTGGCTACGTAACTTGATCACTCAATTTCGATTTGACCTTCTGATCAACAGTTGATTACGTCATGTTGTCTGACCCTGCTTTGTAGGGATCACCGGTTTTGTTTTCACAGTTCGGGGCGGTGGATCCGAATAATTACCGCTTTGTCTGTGCATGACATCATTTGACTCAGTTGACCGGCTGGATTCACTGGGGTGATGACCTTAAATGACCTTTCAACATCGATCAAATGCATTGTGTGTTGTTCAGATGTTCTGTATGATTTCTGTGCTACTGGTCTTTTCTCAACCAGGCAGACGATGCTTTTTAATCTGTTCAATCAGCTAATGGCTGGTACGAGCAACGTGACCGCCTTCACAGAAGCAAGTGAAACGATGCTGGACGCACTAGAGAGTGGCTGACATTGGTAGCCGATCTGCAACGTTATAGGCAACTATTTTGAGTACCATGACGTAAAATATGGATCGTGCTGTTTTCGGGGGTTTCTTTTCGATGAGATCACTGATACCGTCGTTGACACAAGGTTGAGTGATAAATATCCTTGTCTTAGAGCATGCCCTTTTGTGGTTCCGTTTTCAAATACTTCGATGTATTTATCCATTCTGCCAGAAAGTGTTTGGTATGTCATTTAAAACATAAACCAGGAAGAAAACCTTAGATTTAGAATGCAATAAGTAATTGGTGTCATGCGTCGCGCTTATTCTGATCTGTCCGTTAACTTCATCAACTTATCAATCCTGTCTCATATATACTGCAACAAGGTTTACATTTCGATGACATTAGGGTCTTTGGCGTTGCAGCAGTTCGA
Source organism: Echinostoma caproni (assembly GCA_900618425.1). NCBI lineage: Eukaryota > Metazoa > Platyhelminthes > Trematoda > Plagiorchiida > Echinostomatidae > Echinostoma > Echinostoma caproni. The sequence goes on along the minus strand of UZAN01051994.1, from coordinate 863 downwards.
TCGAACTGCGATTTGCCTCATCACTCATGACGCTTGCTATGATTTTCTACATTGAATCTCAATTTTGGTCCCAGTTTCCCTCCCACCCCCAGCCTGCTCCTCGTCGCTGCTACTCTCATCGTTACACCGATAAATGGGGTTTTCCATGAATTGTCTGGCTCATCTTTTTTTCTTCCAAAACCGTATCACTGTGATCGTTATTTTGTGGTTTGTTTCTCCGCGCAATGCGTCTTCCACGGATTCATTGGTCCTGGAAATTCATGAGTATCGATGCGAAAAGACATGTGATCGACCAAAGTCGTTACCATGGTACTTGTTTCTCACTGATTCATTTTTTGTGTGCACATGTGCACTCGACAGCCTCCGAGTCACACTATAGCTATTGTCTCTTGGTGTGTTTGTGCGTTTGTATGCCGGCTGGCAGAACTATCTCGTTTTTGGCCTTATTTGGTTACCTAGACGATAGAGAGAGACTTCTCATGCTCGATCAGGTGATACCGTCACAGCTAATCTTGCGGTAAACAATCGATTCTTGACCACTCCTATTGGCAACGCGTATGGTCTGAAAGACGTTGAAACAAATGGTATTACCTTTGAGCTGGTGTAGATTCAGCATGTGCACTTGTCAGAAGGTGATTTTGTCAATTTCTTGTTTTTACATAACGCGTGAATCGCTTTGCTATCATGCGCACTCCTCAGATTTTGCTCGCTTCTTTTGATCACATCAGGTACTGAACAGCATTGGTGGTTTTGTTGTTGGTGATGATGATGATGATAAAGATTTCCTCTGTAGTCGCCGGTTGCATGGATCTGACTTAACTATTATTTTGTCCTCCGAGTGTTTCGTGGGTTTGGGACCAAAA
>UZAN01051992.1:5986-16035 GCA_900618425.1 Echinostoma caproni | reverse complement strand
AAATTCCGCTCCTACCTCTCCGGGTCTACTCCCTCAAGAACCGACGAGCCCCAACCAGACCCCAATCATCCGATCGATGTAAATGCAACACCGGTACCGCCTAGCACAAATTCTTCCAACCCTATCTCGATACCCACCTCAAATCGATCCCAGAACGGAAATTTCCTCACAGTGAATTCGGGAAACCTATCACCGGCCGATAAACTGTTCTCATCCTCTTTGCAGGACACCAGTCCAACACCATCGGTCGATCCCGGCGGTTCCCTATTATCACCTTTGAGCCGATCACAAAGCTGGGGTAAAGTACGCTCACCATCGCCTGCATGTGGTCTCCGTTCGGACCCGCTAGTTACTCTTTCCACGCTGTCCTCGGCTCCGCTCACAGAAGATGAGATTTGGATTCCGGTTGATCGTACTTCATTACCTGTACTTGCCGGGGATGTTTGCGTCAAAGTCATCGTGCGTCACCATATGCTGACGAAAGTATGTCGTTTTCTTTTTACGCCTCCCTTGATTGTTTTAGCGGATCGATACTTTCTCTTCCCCTTGAATGCCGTTGCTCTTCACATGTCCTCTTAGTTTATTTGATTTCTGTAGGCATACTCACCAGAATTCGTATAATTGTACTGTGAAGGTCAGTCTCGTGTCTTACATTCATCGCATGCTTCTTACTTGCATTTTAATCACACTATATTTGCATCCTTATTCTCAAGACTTTTACCCGCCCCTTGTATGTTAGTCAAAAATAGCTTTCGGCTGCAGCGATGGTGTTATAACACACGACTTCAGAAACGATGTGATGGCTGTCAACTTCATTTCATCATCTCCGCTATCTGTAACTGCGTGTGTTGCAGCTAGCAGGTCAAATCAGTTGATCACATACGCAAATATGCCTAATTGATTTTGCGTTTGTACAAGACGAGTCTTTATCAGCTTACTAAAGGTGACCGAAATAATGTGCTGATAGCAGTCTATGGTTTGCTGGGTGTTTTTCGTCAGAAAAATGGTTCGTGTTTAGAAAGAACGCGTGCACCAACATAAAAGGCAGAAGCCTCCCTTTTTTGCCGTAGGGGCGACCCGTATAAAATTTCCTATCATGCATGGCTTCCCGACAATGCACCACCCGGTTACTGTATTCACTCATTAGGATTCCTTTTTCAGGTTAGAATGCTTGAAAAGGTGTTTATGCACAGTTAGATTGCGTACTCTGTGTGTTGATCACAGAGTTTCACTTTCTTTCTTCCTCCCTGACATTAAGCCCAGTCCCCGTTCATCGTGCGTATTCTCACTAACTGTTTTCATTACAAGTTTGGCAATGATAAGTGAAGTTCGTTTCACTGTGCTTATCTTTACGATGATGATTTTTTCGACGTGTATTTTATTGTTTCCCCGTGATAGAAATTATGTCGACTGTGGTTTAACACATTCTTCGTTGCTCAACAATCAACCGACGTTTGTGAAAGTGATCCCTTGAAGGCTGCTCCGCAGGGACTTGTTCGTGTGAAGCCGAATTTTGAGGCGACCACATTACCCAGTCCAAACAGTTACGTTCCTGCGGGTGCTCCTAGCGTTTTGGATAGCCGCTCTGTCCGAACCCACTCGTCCAAGGACGGCTCGCGTCAATCAGGCAACCACACGGCGAATTCCTCTACCTCCTCCTCCCCTCGTACAGTCCCACGCGTGAACACTGCCTCACCCAAAACTTCCAAGGATTCATCCAATGTGGTGGATGCATGGGCCCTGCGCGCACGCGTTCAAAACCCGACCAAAAGGCCCGATCATTTAGAAGTTCCAAATGCGCGAACCGTCAACCACAGTGTGTCTGACAACCATCCTCGTACGTTGGACAAGGCACAACCGACATCCAAATCCTCTGTTTCATTGTCCTCTACGGGTAATCCGACACAAGTGAGTTCATCAAGCTTCGGTTCCTGTATAACTGAACGCGTTGGTTCAGTCAGCCCCTCCAGTTAAATTTGCTATGTTGGCGTTCCTCTACCTGGAGGCTCACTTATGTGGTTGAAAGCCTCCGATGAACCGTTTTTCCAAAGAACATTATGAAAAAGCTTTGTATGTGTTTGCACTAAAGAACTGTAACTACATCGATGGAGTCGGTCTGTCCGCTTGAATTAGTGTGTATAATACGGACACCTTTTGGACAACTATCAATGGATCAGTTCAGTTCTCTTCTTACAATCATTTACCATGCACTTTCGTGCGCCGGTTTTTATTGCCCATTTGGATAAAACAGCAGAATGATCATTAGAATATTTAAGCGGATGGTAGCACATTTTCATAGACTGAAGTTACAAGAATAATGAGTAGATGCATGCGCGCCACTGTTTGCGACACCCAGCCATATCGCTCAGTGTCTCTAACCACCATGATCTCTGGGTTCCCAGCCAGGGAGCCTAACAGGACATATGTGTGCCAGTCTCCTAGTCTGGGTCTTCATACCCTCATGCCCGGTCTTAGCGCAACCGCCCTTCATTTTTTTTCCAACCACTACCTGCCTCGCCAAGCATCGCTCGCCGTGGCAACCTACCTGGTGACATGTGTAGCACATGTCCCAACCAGCGTAATCTATGGAGGTCGATCACTTCCTCTAGTGGACGACCGCGACTGCCTAAAACTCTACGCCTAACCTCAGCATTGCTAGTCCGGTTACCCCACCAGACACGTGCAATGCTACGTAGACAGTGGTGTTCAAACACCGACAGTCTATCTTTATCCTGCTCCCGTAATGACCAAGTCTCTGTACCGTAAAGCAGAACTGGCCGAACTGCTGCAGCATACACTCGACCCTTCACAGACAGCCGGATGTCGCAACGACGCCACAAATGTCGCAAGTTGGCAAGTGCCAACCGAGCTTCCTGTACGCGCGCCGACATTTCATATGTGATGCGTCCGCTGGGTGAGATATAGCTGCCCAGGTAGTAAAACTTGTCTACTTTCCCTACAATTTCCCCGGTCAAGGTGAGGCTGGGGACTGGGCCAACTCAATCTTGGAGTAGCATTTTACACTTTGGAGGTGCGAAGCGCATGCCGAACATCGCTACACTAGCACTCAAACTATCCAGAAAAGCTTGCAACTTACTTAGATCTTCATTTAGTAGCACACTGTCGTTTGCATACTCTAGATCAGGCAGTCTGCCACCAGGGAGTAAAGTTTCAAGGGTTCTAGCCCAGCAGCTTGTTGACCGGTCTGATAGAGTGTGCGGACATTGAACGCGGCTAAGTGAAAAGGGAATTTCGGCTTCAAAAATCCTGTAACTTCTGAATGTTTGGTCTTGTTGGTAAAACGCTGAGTGAGATTTGATGGGTCTTGTGAACAGCAGGCGTTTGGGATTATTCGGGATTGAGAGAAAGAACTAAACAGATGGGAAGGAGGGTTTTCCTAATGGGCGCCTAAGACTTTAGGGCACGACATACTTCGCGGGAGCCCACACCGACGAAGGTTTTTTCTTTGGAAACCCTAACCGGAGCCTTTGACTCAAGAGTCTGACCCACAACGCAGTGGGGCGTAGATCGAACGCGGGAGCGTGAACGAAGCACCCATGTGTGAGCTTCTGGAGACCTGTCACACAAAGACTTTGAATTTCGATTAGTTGTTTTGTTCGCTGGTGCGTCGATTATCGGTCTGCTTTTCGGGATCGGCCCTTAGCCTCATGCGCCCAACGAGACAAGCGTAACGTGGACGGGTGAGCACCTTATTGACTGGGGGCTGCCCAGCTTGGGCGGACGGTAGCTGTCCAATGAAGTGCGAAGACTTCTCCCATCGTCGAGAGGAAGCCGCAGGTACTCCGCTCCTACGTCCATTTAGCGGAGTTTTTTGACCGGTAAGCTGTCCCTCATCGTGTTTATTTGCTGGAGTGGCCTCTCCAGGGGCGGGTGTGGATAGATGGAGGCCAGGAGGTGCCCTAGCAGCTGGCCTTGTGAGACCGAGATTCGTCTGGCCTCTACCCGTTGACCTTCCAGGCATGATTGGATTTGCGGCTGTTAGGAGCCATCCGGTATAGCTCGTAGGGTCATGGAGGCACGCAAGCCATCACACCACGTCAAGGTACAGTCTCGTCGTGATGGCCGACGCATTTAAGTGTTTTGATGTCGAGCAGTCGTCTTTTGTGCTCTCGGAAACACACCGGTCGAAAAGTTTTATTTCAATTTCTGCACCTCGTAATCATATCACTGTAATTCAGTGGTAAAGTGATATAGATTTTGTTTTTTCCAATCCATCACCTTGGGCTCTCACGTGTCGTTTTTCTTTGCTAACTTTGCACTACTCATTAGATCAATCAATAAAGTTGTAAAGCGGAAGTTCTTCTGATCTGAGAGCGGGTTCTGTATGCTGATGCGAATTATCAGTGTTCATTGGTGTCACTTAGTCGTTCAAAGAGGGGTACCGTTAAGGGAGATATTTCTTATGAAACACGCGGCTAATCAACTTGAAGTTGAAGAGGCTTTCTCTATGGAAAGGTTTCCTTGTCTTTCCGCGGGTTTTGTTTTTCAACAGTCATGAAACTCTAGACACGAAACCTTATCATTTTCAGGGCATACGCCTTTCTTATTCAGAGAAACACTGTAAACATGGAATAACCGATAAAGATTCTTTAAATCTAAGGTAATAAACAACGTAAGATTTATATTTATTATAGGTTCAGTGCTGTACTGTGTGCAGAAGCGGTGCTCGGGTTGAATATAGCACCTTGATAACCTTGACTCACTAATGAAAATAACATAGGTCATGCACTAAAACCCGATATACAATGGTTAGAGAGTTTGTTCTGTATAGTGTGTAACATTTAGCAATTTACAATGCCTTAGTACTCTTTATCAAATAAATGACGACTTCGTTGACCTGCCTCCCCCTGGACCAATTTTTAGTGCTTTATATTTTGTTTGTACGACTGCTTTACCAAATACAATGGTTTGAAAACCTTTTATTCCATCCGATTCTCCTTGGGTTTGGCGTGAGTGTACACAAACCCCACATAATTGCTGGCGGTGCTGAAGAATTTTCCACCGCACCTCTTCTTCCTTGGTTTCCTATAATTCGAACCGTGATACTTTTTTTAGTTCAAATAGACACACACTGAGTTGGCGGTTCCACGTGACTGCCGAATCTTGGACTAAAATTCACATTGGTGCGAACGAATCTAATTATTTGTTAAGTGCGTCATCATAACGACACACATTTAACCGTCATTTACTCTGCGAAAAAAGTTTTATACTCACCAGGATTTCTGTAGTGTCTCAGAGTTCGACTGAAGGGACTTCGTACGAAAGTTCCATGGGTTAACTTTGATAATGAAGAGTGATAAAACCTGTAAAATCTAACCCCCACAAAGTATTATGCTATTCATAGAAACCAAAAACGCATAGTACTGCGTCTATTTTTAGATCATTGTCTTGCTTATACTTGCTCATTCACCGACCATTGAATGGTTTTGGCAGCAGGACTCTCTCATCATTTTATCTCAAGATGTATGGGTCGTTTTACTTAGATTTCTAGGCTAAAAATGGTTTTTTGCCGGGTTTTTGGCTCATGAGTTCGAACTAACCGATTTGTTCATCTCCCGTCTTCCCGGTTTTTATTTAGTGGGTTTCCCTGGTCTCATGCTCAGTTAGGGTGCTGGTGGTGATGCTCTGGTCTAGTCGCCATTACTGGTATGTGGTTCGAGGTTCGAACCCCGTCACCGCCACCCAACTTTGGTGGAAGGCAGTTTTGCTGTCGTCCAATTCAGCACCAGGTCTAACCTAGCCGGGCCTTATGTGATTCGCTACGCCAAGTCCTAGAGCTCAGGTTGCCGGTTTCCACCAATGAACAGCAAGTATTCGCGGCTATGAGGTCCGGTCCGTTTAGCGTTAATTCCACACAGTATGTGTAATAAAATACCTCAAACCATCTAAGTTCGTATGGTATATAAGGGTAGTTCCGCTGCGGACTCTCGACACACATTTTGAACATAATCTCTAGGAGAAGCCGGATTGTTGTAGAAGAATACTGTTTTCCTTCAAGGCTTTAGATTCGACGTGGAATACTGTTCCTTCTCCAAATCTACTTTGGTTGTACGTGTATGCTCAGGATTTTTTCTATACGCTGGTGCCTCGTAGTTACGGTAGGCCTCTGGCTCATCTGTACGTTTCATTTCTCAACACATGAGCATCGATTTCTCCTACTCTATAACTCACGATAAGTTTACTTCTCTCTCTGAAAATCAGTTGCAGAGCAGCTAGCTCCAAGTTCGAAACGAAAGGTCACATGGGAATATTTGCAGGATTAGTGTCCGGAATGCAGCGAAATCGTCTTGGATATAAATGAAGCAGTTTTGCCGCTGTTGTCACCGATGGTGGATGTTTGAAATGAGATAATTAAACGAGCCCCAACACATTTATGTGCCCGCGTACTAGCACTTTGTGTGACAATTTGAATTCATTCCTTTGATTCGTCATCCCGTTAATCTTGTTCTAGTCCTTGGGTCTCTTTTCAGTTATGGCACTCCGGCTCTGAGCTTCTCTAGGTCGTTCCCCGTGATGTTAATAGAAAAAATCCCCAGTATTGCTTTTTAGAAGACCGTTTCTAGGTAAATTCAACAACTAAATAAGTATATCAATAATAACGATAGTGTTTTCACTTCTTCTTCTCTCATTTGCAAGGCTTGTGCAATCAGTATTCAACTGGGGGTAGTGACCAATCAGAAGCCATAAAAAACAAATGGGCATTTGGGCATCCAGGATTGTGATTGTGCGGTTGGTTAAACTCGTGAACCGAGAAACATTGAGCAGATAGTTTGTATCAGTCGACCTTGAACGACAAAGAGCATTGGGCGGAATACTGTTCTGTAGTGAAAACTAGCTGCCATCCTTGAGCGCCTCGGTTAGCGTCAACGAATCTCACTGGTTCTCTATTTGATGATAACGTAGTATTCCCATGATTCATTGAGCCTCATTTATCATTGCATCAAATTTTATCATGACGATGTATAATTACATCCATCCTGATATATATTAAAAAAACATTCATTATTTTTTTATGTACCCCATCCTCTTATTCTCCGATTCGGCATCCTGTCGCTGCCGACGCTGCTCTCCCACTCCATTTACATACACAGTTGTGATGAACGAGATTTTGATGTATGTCGCTTTTCTGGTCCAGTGGCGAAATATCCATTCCACGACCACAATGCTCCACAGTTTGAACAGATGATCGCTCTGTGCGAAGATGTCCAACATTTCCTCAGTCAGAATCCGAAGAATATTGTCGCGATTAATTGCAAAGCGGGAAAGGTAAGACACTTGGTTGAAATGGGGTTGTTTTACGTTTTAGTGCACATTAATGCGAAGCGGGTAACCGTCTCGTAGAGGCTGACTGCCCATGGAGCTTAAGCCCTAGTAGACGAGACAGTCTGGTTTATGGGAGAACAGCTGAATTGATTGTTGAAATATTCCCCCTAGCAATCGAGCCGATACTGTAGACAACCGTCTGATTTCGATCAAAAAAATATTACATAAAGTGTGATCCACTAGGATCCTGTTGTTTTACCATTTGGAATAGTATTTGATCATTCCTTAAAATAACGGCTAGTTCCATTTCACTGGCAGTTTTGACTCAACATTGTTCACAGTTCCCATTGAGGATTCTCGTCGGCCGATATTGCAGATACCACCTACCTCTGACTTACTGTTGGTCAGTCCACATTTTCCGCTTTCTCTCTATCGGGCCNATGATTGGCTTCAGGATCGAATAAATACACTGTGTTGTCTTCAGAATACGTTTCGCGTTTAATATGATCCTATTGTTCATGGATTCCATCACAGTATCCAGCTTCTAACTCATGCCTGAGACAACGTACAGTGAAGTTCGCTTCACCGTATTTCGCTGTACAATGATGATGTCTGCAGTCGCCCCCATAACGGCTAGATCACAGATAATAATGGGCTAATCGAGTTTGTGGGTTTTGTCCGCAACCAGTCGGTTGAAGCGCCGAATGCATCAAAACCAATACGTAATCAAATTCAACGCAGGTGGTCTAGTAGAACTTATAATTTTGTTGTGAGCTGCATCAAGGGCGATCTGCTGCTGTGTGGTTCATCTGAGTCGGCTTGCTTGTTAACCTGGACCGTCACGTTGCTGTGTTAGAATTCGATACTAAACCGGGTTAATTGGTGATCTGCACAGAACTGAAGAAGTGAATTGTCGTTTGGTTGTTTCAAAAGGCTCGTTACAGTTTTCAACGTTGAGCTGGTTATCGTCGTGCTATGATAATTCCAGTGCATCATGATATTCTAATTCCTATATTTTTGTCTCGTCTCTTCTCTGTTCTGATTCCCTTGAGATTCATATATAGCTACAGACAGGGCCAACAGTGGGTTATTCAATTTTGCTTACTAAGTCGATGGGATAAATTTAAAAAATCTTTGATTAGTACTCTGTAGTTACCTCTCTAAGGACGTACATACAAGTCAAGACTGTCTGATTTTATGGTCAAGCACAAACCCGAATCATGTATCTTGATTGGATTTTGACTCCGCTTATCCGTTTCCGGTAGTGGCAGTACTGAAACGAGTTGGATGCAGTTTTTACCATCCGTAATTTCTGCTCCAGTTGCGTACGATCGAAATACCTTGCTGGATGGGTTCTTCAGTTTTCGCCGGGTACGATAGTTCTGACACAGTTGATACGCATTAAATTTTTGTCTTCGTTGTGCACTTTTTCACTCGAGATTTACCGTAGTACTTAGATAGATATGGTTATATCGATATGTAAATGCGGAATCGATACAATAAATTCGATGAAACATTGGAGTGTTAAAACCGTCAGTGATATGATTAGGCATGCTCCCATCAGCAGAATACTCACGTCTGTTTTGGCCACTTGGATTCCCAATGGACTGACCGTAAGTTGTAACTGGTGGCGTGGGATAAACGATATTAACTTTGGCCTGACTGTCCGTCAGACCTCAATCTGAAGCACATGCCTTAATTCATCCAACCAGCCGTGTACTTGTGAAAGATTCCCTTAGTGTTTCTTCGCATTTTGTGTTCCGCTTGAAAAGAAAACGATTGAGACAATGAATTGCTATAAAATGTACCTCAGAAATGATATTGTCTTCTGCTTGAAGATCAATTAATTAATCTGACTTTGTCCTTGGCCTATTTGTTCATTACGGAATCTATCGGTGATAATTGCACTCGCGTTCAACTTACCTGTGATACTCTTTACAATGCAATCATGTGACTGCGTCCGGTTGCATTAAAGACTGTTCATATCTGTGATCCACTTCTGGTGTACGGGATTGGTCCATTTCATCTCGGCAACGGATGTACTGTTCGTCTACTTTGTCGAAATGTTTTACCTGTCATGCGAAATCGATTCGGAATGTTCAAATACTCTTCAGTGTGCTGCAGCATAAAAGCATGAAACGATAAAACAATGTTCAAGCCCATTCAGGATGTCAGAAAGGCAATAGGAATGATCAAAACCGCTAAGTTGTACTTCAGTTTTTTCAGTTTTTGTGTCACAGGATAAACTTCATCGGCGAACGATGTTTACCGAGGCAAGCAATGGTTGGCAGAAGACCCAGGATGATTAGTCTATGACCCGTCTCATGATCTAATTGGGTGAGGTTCACTTCTGGCGGTATCCGTCCAACTAACATTCGAAACCAACTCCGCTTTTTTATTACGCACGAAGTGATTTACAGCAAAGGGGTAAACCCCATAGTCAATGATATACTGTAAGAGGGAGGTGTGCGGGAGAACATTCAAGTAAGAATCAATTTGTTAATCCTGCTTTTGAAAAGGGCAAGGTTATAAGAGCTGGGAAACACGGAAACAGGAAGTGTTCCGCAATTTCGCAGTCCTCGAGAAAGAAGAAGATTGAAGGATAGAAGTCCGATATCTGGGGACAGAAACCTGATAAGTGTGACTGCCCGTCTAAGAATGAGATGGACGAGAGAAGGTCAATGGAAGGGGAACCGCTGAAGCGAGTTTGGAAGAGCAGAAACCAAAATAGTAACGATAGAAAAGAGACAACGAAGCAACTGCCA
>UZAN01051990.1:0-14071 GCA_900618425.1 Echinostoma caproni | reverse complement strand
AGCCCGACCCCGAAATGTGTATAAATAACATTTTCAGTCGAGAGAGCCATGCAATACAAACGACACCCTATTGCACACGCTGAGGTCCCTGCATTCAAAATTTAGCGCCTGGACAAACATGGGTCTGGTAGATACCCCAACAACTTATTTAGTCGTTTTCAAGTTCTACTTATCGGTCCACGCATCTCCGGACTATTGTTCCTAAACAGCCTTGTTTTCCAACATGCTCACCGGAAACCCTAGAATATCTGGAACACCAATGCAGTTGAATATCACTTCGGTCAACGAAGAAGCAGATAGCAAATCATCAGTAATTTAACTAAATATAAAACAGTCAAAGGAAGGTTTCACTTTTGAAGCGGAGGATGCATATATCGTTAACAAGCGGCCGAAGACGGTGTCTATACCCTCATCTGAAATGAACCGCTGGTCATATCTACAAAATGACCATTTCGATGAAATCTCAAGCTTAGGGATAGGGATAGGAAGCCTCATCGGTTTTGGATTTAAGTTTACCACCAAATGTTTGCAAACTTGGAGTGTATACCTCAAGAACTGCTTTGGTTTAAGTCCCGTTAAACCTGTGGGGGCATCTGAGCGCATGCTGAGTTACGTGCAACCCACCAGACGAAATTAGCTTGTTCTTGANTCTTGAGATTTATTTGACTCCAGAACAATAGCAAATAACAACGCAGAGATTACAAATTGCATAGGCAACACACTTCAAGTCCTGTGGTGTATTAGCCAGTTGGCGAATCACCAAAATAAGCTTGCTCGACAAACTCTGTTTTCATTCAATGTGTGCTGTTGGTATATTTCGGAAAAGAAAAATGAAAGACAAACGTCTTTCATGAATAATGGAAATGAAAATGAGTTGGAAATGTTTGTGATAACTGATAAAGAACACTGAACAGCTGTTTCGTCTTGTTAGGGAATCGTCAGCAATGCGTAATTTTTGTGTCACTGTTCCATCGTACTTGAATGCATTTACTTCGTGTGGAATTAACGATCCCCCAACGAATGAAACCCACATCCAAGACCATCAAGAGTGCCTGGTGTCTCTGAACGATCGAATGGGCTAAACCAAGCTTGATACTCGAAATGAATTCTCCATGGAATGCGAAAATAAGATAATTTGGCAAACTTGTGCTTGCCGAAAAATTGTATGTGAAATATTAAAAATTTGATAGATCCAGTCAGCAGTTTTCACTTTAATTCTTATTTGCTTCAAGGTTACTTGTGATTAGTAGCTCGGGCAAATCGATATTCAATTGTACAGACCATCCTCCAGACATTCACATTTTAGTTGCAGAGTGAGCGTGGTACAGTAGCAACCCAACCGCTCATCGACCGTCCTGTCAAATGACGCGTTTGTCCTTGCTTCTTATTGTTTGGTATTTGCGTTTGCGCTTGTTTGCTTGTTCAACCAATGGGAATTGGTTGAACAAGCATCGATTCTCATTCTGTTCACACCACACTGTGTCTACTATCGGCTTTGGAGTGTGATTGATTGTCTCCTATTAGTCCATTTTGTTGGACTTACCTGATTTTGACCACAGTACGATAGCGAAAACCAAAGTAAACAACATAATAGCATAGATAGGCGATCTGATCAAAAGGAACAATTCATTTTGCAAATAAAACACAATAAGCCACTACTTGACTAATGTGATACACCGAGTGTTGTCCCTGAACAATACCCAGTGGCCGACAAGGACGAAAGGATCATATGGTTTTCATGTTATAACATGGAAAAACTGTGGCAAACAAATTAAAATTTGACACTGCAAAAAAGAATTCAATACTTGCTGATGCATACATGACAATAGAAGAGGAGTCTGCTAGATAAAAACATCTTATTTACCAATGATTGCAAAGGTAAAGCGAGGTGACATAATCAGGTTAGCTCGAAGGTCCGTCAATTTTAATTGTTCAGTTGCAAATGCGTCAAGTTGTTCAGTGTACTGAAAGGAAATCATTACCTTGTTTTATGTTGAACCTAAAGAAACCCGAACACAAGCGATCGATGTGATAAAAGTTGATTGAGGAAATCATTCATTAAAGCTAGAAGTTAGTGATAATCGTAATAACAGCTGCATCCTAACTCGTACCGGAAGTCATTTAGGGGAATGCTCGACACTGGGCAGAAGGGAGGATTCCACGAAAATATTTAATAGTTTACTTGAAGATATCAAGCCGGTTAAATAACAGGTAAAGAAAAGGAATCAATGATTCATGACGTATTACCCAATCACTTGTCGTGTTCATCTCGTCCAAGTGTTTATAATAGTTGATTTGAACTTCCAAATCGTTGGCTACTCCTTGGTTATCGGGAAGTATGATGCGTTTCTCATCAGCTTGCGTTTTACTGAAGATAGAAACGTGACACAGTTCTTTGGTGTGTGATGTTTAATTGGGCCTAACCGATTTTCCAACAAAAGTTCATTAACTTACATTAGAAATAGAGTTAAATTGCAATGGAAATCATCGTGCAAGGACATAAAAGAGCACATAAATGTGTTTTATTCTGGCTATTGACGAGTGTGAATACGGTCAAAAGGTTAGTCTGGTCCTCTTTGTCAACTATAAAATTACAATTTTTCAATCAATCATTTTCATCTCCTGCAGTACTTCATTTGAAGATTGACTGATACACTTGGTGTAGAGTATAATTACAATGATGTGTGTCTCTTTCTCAACTGAAAATATACTTTAGGGAATAACGGGATTTCAAACGATAGGAGTTTGCATGACGCTGCGAATCACAATGAAAGATGGCAAAGCATTGCGGTTTGAATAGATCAACATTGGTACAAACGAGGACGCGAGGGACAAAAGCCATCTACGGAATAATCATTGGCAGTGCAGAGTGTTATGTGATAGTGATTAAAAGCTGAAATATTACAGNATTACAGATAATCCGATTAGAGTGAAGTGAAAAAAATAGTTGGATTGTTTACAGGGCGTACCCATTGTAACGGTGATGACAGTATAAAAACAAAGTGTCGATTGAATCACGAAAATAATCATTAATGGTATGACACAAACGACGAAACCACCAAGTCGCAACAGTATTGATACAACTCAGTCTGAACACACGATCCGAGGTGACAAAAAATGGTAGTAAAAAGGGTATTTTAAATTCATGGTTCCATAGATCACGATTAACAATGATGGAGGCATTGAGGGCAAAGAGGAAAGCTGGAAGTAGTCAAGCGGCCAAGTGATCAGTGCCTAACAAGCACACTAAATTGGAAAATTGGAATCCAATATAATGCACAGTGGTCTAAATATTACGTGCATAAAGCTAGCGCTTATGTTCGATTAATATCAAATACGAATAGGAGAACATTTGTTTACGGCCCAAAAGGATAAGTAACCTCGTGTGTGATATAAAATTTGGATCCTAATTGCAATACGTATCCNGATCGTAAATATGAGTGGGCCACAACATGAGAGGTTAGACCAATGGGATGAGATTAAGGTATTTACATACATCAAGATTTTATATAATAAAGTGATACGTTGGCTTGATATTCATGCCTCTTGTGAGAGTTCAAAACCTGTAACAGTCATGTGCCGTCGTTGAGAGTTCCAGAGATCCAGTATAGAAAGTTGGAAACCCACTTTCCCTCAGTGGAGTTTCGGAAAGACTGACAGGTGTCTTGTGTGAGCAAATATTGGTGGAAAACGCTATTTCCACCTGAAATATGTCATACTCAAATGTTTAAGTAAACTACAGGTATTTTGGTTTCCACGTTGAAATTGCTGTCTGTGAAAGATCTAATGTAATTTATTGAACATTATTGAGTAGAAGTAGCAGGAAAATTTCCACTTCGCTACTTAGCCCTCAACGTACGTGACACGTTGCGCATTCTTTTTGCAGATTTACAGTGGAACTGTGGAACATATTCACTTGTGCTGGAGAGCCTCTCTCCGCTTCTGTATCCGTGTCTGTAAAGAGTTAAATATACAGGTATGTACCTCTCACCAAATTGTGAATAATCTTCTTAGTGTTACGCTCAACGGATGAGGATAACATTATCACCTCCAGAACCAAAATATTATTTTCCTAATTTTAGGTCTGAACATTTCGGTTGGGAGATGGATTTCGAAAGTCCATATGCACGATTTTTAGACCCAGTTCCTTGTTTCATTTTATTATTATTATTAATATTATTATTACCACTGTTGTATTATTGTTCGTTGACCAATAGGAACTGCATTGAAACTCGGTTCATGAAATGCTCGAAAGCCTAAAGAAAGGAGACTACGAAATTAGTAGGTGATTTGTTGTCTTAGGCAAACTGAATACACGGCATGTACAACGACGGATCGTGGGTTCAGAACGTATCATTCAACGAAATTCCATGTTTGTCTTGTTACAGTGTTTATTAGCATATCATAGCTGGTTTGATTTCGCACATACCCATTAGCTTCTTTTGACCACCAGGTAAGCATAACCCGTTGCTCCCTGACTGGTGCAATTTTAAAGGGGGTGTTCATTATTTGGAGTTTGAAATCTGTGACCTTCAGTAAATGAATACAAGCAGCAGGAGCACATGAAGATAGACACAAGTTAACTGATGAACACGAAATATATCAAAAGATTAAGGGATGTATGAAAAATAAGGAATGCATATCATTCCAGCTGGTAAGCGGGGCTAGGGACGCGTTTCCCAATCGAAGCAATGATACAGATTAGATGTAAGATATACAAAAAGAAAGATTCAAATTGGTTTAAACACTAGGAAAGAATGAGGACTTACATGAAGAGAATGCCTTAGGTAGGTATTTAAACACAAAACAAAAATTAATCATTGATGCTGTTAAACTTTTATGATCCACCGGGACGAAAATTTCAAAATTAAACAAATTCATAAAGGTAAATTAGTCGAGGCGGCTGTGGTGATGCAAAGCAAATATTACATTACACCTATGATCAATTATAGATGAGCGCAACTCACTATATCACACACAGGAAGAAATAGTAGGTTCAGTTTTGAATCTTATTCACATTTAAAACATAAAATTTGTGAATAGCCTTAAAGCCTGTCAACCGCACCGGTAATATTTTATCGTGAATGCTTGAATATCACGGGACCTTTCGGGTTCCTGGCATTCTATTTGATATGCCGGTTTTTCGATGTAATTTTCCAAGCACCTTGATCCTTACGTTGTTTTATCTTTCTGAGCCTCAAGGCGTGAATGCAACTCACGCGTCATAACACCTGCTTCATGATCGACACTAATCTTACAAAGACACTGTACTCAAATACCGGCACATTTTAAAATTCGTTGATCACTTGATCTACAACTGGTGACTTATGCCTCAGTTTCTCTTATTCATATTACCGCGGTCTGATAATTGTATTTTTATAAAGTTTCATATTCATGTTTCGTTGAAACTGACTTCATTATTGTAGACCGTAGCAGAACACGAAAAAAGGGAGTGACAGCTCTCGTCACACAAACTGTCTACTCTATGTTATGAAAAATATGAATATGATGATCTTATATTCAGTCACACACCAAGACCTTGGGTTTATTGATATTTGAATCTATCGTCTTACGCAAATCATATAGTTCACTTTTATGAGTGACAGCAGGTCTAAGCTATGAATACAGCCACGCGACCGAAAGACCTAATCCTTGTGGCAGCGGTCACATGCAATATTTTGAAGACCCGATATATGATGTAGCACAACCCAACTTTGCATATTGGGGCCTTGCTGGTCAAGCGGTGACGGTCATCAGCTTGTCTCTTCGGGACACATGTGTTCAAATCCCACCACCATCTTCTTGCTTCCTCCTTTTTCTGTGTTGAATGCAGTCCTCTGATTGGCCGCTTACACCTTCCTGAAAGTTTTTATCGTTGCATGTTGAATAAAAGAGAGTAAAATAAAAGACAAAAGACATCATCTCAATACTAGCTTGCAGGGTTGAAAGCATTCTGGATCTAACTACTTATTACCCAGAAGTAGAAGAGGATTCGATAGGGGGCACGAACAATGGTCCGATCAGCTGCCCGGTGGTCATGTAGTTTGCGTTAGACCTGTAGGTCCCATGTTCGTTCCTCAGTTAGGTCGATAGATCCGCGCTGATCATGAAACTTTACTAAGTTAAAACAACTGCCCACTGCTTCGCAGTTTTTGAGTTTTCGCTTCAATTGCTCTGTACAGGGTAAATTTCTCTCAATAATTATTCATTGGTTTATAATGCAAGTTCTTGCGAAATTATACGCGCTAATAAGGAGCCTGGCCATGAAGAGAAAACAACCAACCTGAAGTACTTAAAACAACTCATAGGGATCAGGGTTGGGTTATGCACATGTGTACTTGGTGGTGCCAATTTGTATTCTGCCGACATATAAGGCCTGGTGCTGACAACAAAATAACTGCCCTTTAATTTCGTGGACCCTACGGGCAGGAAAAAAGCAAAGAGCATCACATAACATGATTGGATGTAGGTAATGAAATATTTACCAGACTATAACATATGCTTCCTTATTCATTAAGAAATATTGTGCCGTTTGTATGCTCTGGGTGCTATGCGATATAGATTTAGACCGACAAATCAGAAGCAGTTGTCCAATCAAATTCGCCGTGGTTCCATCAGGAATACTGTGACTGGCAAAAATAACTCTGGGAGGTCAAAATTTGTTTAGCGAATAATCTTTCCGCGCACTCATCATTTAATGTGTTTGATTTTTTTCCAATCAACGAACCACTTCTTCTGCGGCCTTCTTTCAAGGTGTCGAGAGATTTCAATAGCGGATTCCCTTTCCGACTTAGTTTGCAATTCTTAGTCTACAGGTAATTCAAGTACCACAGGCAAGTATCATCAAAACATAAACAAGATACAAGTTCAGAACTTTTTGATCTTGTCTGGAAAAAAATTCAGTAGGGACAGGAAGAGAACCAACAATGAGTCGGAATATAAGCAGCTTAACTAAAAAAGATAGGTAGTTGCAGTGTACGATGGAGAAGTCCTAGGCAATGGTCCAAGCAACAATAAAGGAAAAGATGACAACCGTAGCTAGGTAAACAGCCTTCGGTTGATCACAAAATCAGGGCGCAGATAGTCCAATCACTTCGGTGCCTATCTATGCATCGCTCTGAGCGATAAAATCAACCCAGGGGGAACAGCAAAAGTAAGAGGAGACGTGCAGATGGCGATTATTTGTTGGAACCCATCAATGCCTCAGTTGAGCCTCCTCCTAGCATTTAATTACAAAATACTTCTTGTTAATAGAACTTGTTCATCGTTTGGTTTAGAATCTGATCAATGCATGTATGTCCATTGGATGCGTCTTTTCTTTTGCAAGATGACTGGCAACATTCAGTTCGGTAGGGGTAATTGCACACTACAAATGAGCCAGGGATCAATTTACTGATGAAGTAAGGAATAAACTTTCGAGGGGAATGAAGGCAAATGTAGATACTTGGTTCAGCGTTTTATCTCAATGTTTCATAGTAACAACACGAACAACAGTTAAGAAAAGACTGTAGTCTTAAATATCAGACTGTGCCCAAGCAGACCACGTAAAGCGAATTACAAATCACATGGGGCGAACTCTTAATAAATAGATTGGAAACCCTTGCAAACTAAATTTTTGTCATAACTTTGGCACTAATGGCAATTTTCGGCTCCAAAAAAAGCATTTCAATCCATACTGCTAACAGCCTTCAACGTTGGGCACTGATCCTTCCCAGATTAGATTTTGAGATCCGCTATCAGTCGATTTCCTCTTTTGGTCAAGCAGATGCGCTGTCAAAGCTAATCAACTCTCAACGGCCAGAGCCTGAAGAAAGAGTCGTTACTTCGATATAGGAAGAAACCAGACGTCAAATTCCTCGTTACCGATGCTCTACGCAATACACCAGTAACAGCTGAAGGAGTTAGGGAGGAAACACGACACGATCCCCTGCTGAAGAAGTTTACACAATTCCTCCACACTCGTTGGCGGAAATCGTACAACTCCACCGAATTGCGCCAGTTCTTCCAACGGGAAGTTCTCCCTTTATTCCACAGTGCATGTATTTTGTCAGTTCGGTGTAGCATGATGCTAACCTTGATATGCATTAGCATTGCCGCAATGACTATAGCGTTGAAAATACTCAGCCGGTTACTTAAACAGCATTTTTGATTAAGGGGTTATATTTTTAGCAAAAAAAATTTTACGCTGTTTGGTGTTTAAAATAATTTCTCTCTCTTTGGTGATTATCGAGCAGTGCTAATCGAATGGTATTGGTTATCACCACCTCGCCTTAGGAGGTGGTTTTTTCAGTGTTCCACCATCACCACCGTCTAAGGTTCTCCGTTTCTTTGTATCACATAGCAGCAGCATTCATGGTTGGTAGAAAAGAAACATTTGACATCATCCACTGATACTCATCATCTCTCCATCTGAAAAGCGAATCTGAGCCTTTGTGGAGGTCTATATAGCTCCACGCTATTTTGTGAACGCAAGTTAGCGAACAACTTCGTTTTCGGTGCTACAGCAATTGGAAAAATACTGCACAATTTATAGGAGATTAGACGTGTGGTGAGAAGACACCTATATCTGCGAAGGAAATCAGATTTTAGCAAGAGATAATTTAATTGTGATGCTTGATATGCTTGATGCTTTTGGTTGTATGCGTTGAAGATGTATGATGCAGGGTGGCTGCCAGCGAGTAGGTAAGTGAATAAATGAGAGAAATGCGGGTTACGTCACCAGATTGTAAGTGGATGGCCATGTGGTTGCGGTTGGAGACGGATGGCAATCACCTCAGCTGTTGACATAAGTCAGGGTTTGACCTCGTTAGTTAACACTTTTGCGACCGTATTGAGAGGATGGAAAGTCTTAAACACATTGTCTGGGTAATTAAACTTGATCAAATGGCCATCGACCAAGTGTCTTTCATGAAACTTTTCATCAACAGTTTTAGATTAGATGTTTCGTTCAGCCTTAACCTATTTCATTCTATCCATGTTGGTTTTCTTCTCAGCCGTATACTGGTCTTGTGTAAATAATACAATGGTACCGGTTGGTGAATCCTCTATGACTCGTCACGTGACTCCCATGACACGTCTCCTTGCTAGAACGAACTCGTGGCAAAATTCACTGTGCGATTCCTAGTCAAGTCTCGTATAACTCGGTCTATTGCTTAGGGAGATTCGATTTTTCATCCCTCTCGACGAGGTGTACCAATTTAGCCGGGTCGATGATTGTCTGAGTTGCTGTTTGTTTGGTTATGAGGTCATGAAGAAACAGCTGATTTTCACTGACCTTATCCTGTACACTGATTCGCCTGGTTGCGACAATGACATCAAGAGATCTATTGGATCTTCTTAATTGACTAAGCCACAGTGGAACTTTACAAGCTATTTCCTGATGAAGTGTACACTTTGGAAAGCACGGGTTTATCATCTCATTGACCAATCGAGAATCAGTCATAACGACGTTGCAGCACGACGAACACCGTGGTTACTTAGCCAAGCCCTTTTTTGAGTGAACAGGCTTACGTATTATACAAATACACCCTTAATTCGTTCGTCTTTAACTTTATCTCGTTCATGTGTACCACAGTTCATTCCTTGAGTCCAGGTGGCGGACAGAATAATAAGCTCCGGTATTGAACTGACCGAAGACAAGACTGATTTGAGCAAGCTACTTCTCTACAGCATTATTCGAGGTATGTGGTGGTGAGGGAGGGGGAAGAGCTGAAAGCAATTGGGCGCATCCTCATTGTTTGATCATGCTAACATGTCTGCCTTTGATCTTAGTCTCCGAGATGAGGTAATGCACTACATAGATCAACAAACCCGAACATTATATAAATGGCTTTTAAGCTTCAACTAATGGTAACAGGAACGCAAAAGCTGTTATAATATTTTCTCTGGTGGTGGCGATATAACACCAGTGCGTAAAGTGAGCGCGCAAGATTAAGTTTGACGTAGATCATTGGAGTACATTCTTTGAAATAAATGCAACTAATCTGATTTACTAAACCCCTCCGGTCGATGTGTCATANCCGCCAGGAGGAATACTGGATTAGGAAGCATAATATGAAGATATCAACAGTTTTAGTTTACTGTAATTAATGGGGCCAGTTCGACGATTCTATTATCATTGAAAATTTGCTTCCATCTACAGATTTAGTAGAATTTCAAATCTTTGGGTTATCGTGCCGTCAACCACAGTGCTCAGACCTTGATAGATGACTTAAGACTGGCACGATTAGTTCGTCCACCAAGACATCAGCTAGCGTTAAACTTTCGTTTTTCATCTGAATTCGACGAAGTTTCTTGGACTTTTTCTAACGATCCAGCTGTCACTGAAATCCATCGAGCGGTTCACGTATAAATTTATCGATGCATCTATAGGGCACGTCGCGCGTGAATAAAAGGACATCGGAAATTCACAGTGATCTTGATCCCCCTCATTTCTCCATATACTCCTATAAAACTTGACAGACAATGTTTTCCCATTTGCCCTAACGAGCCAATTACTTTCGTTTCCATTTGATATACGAGAACGGAGTATAAGGTTTCTGGAAACGCGATACACACACGATATTTAAGGTGAAGAAAACGTTTAAATGCCGACATGAGCGTCAATCGATAGCCCGATTAAGACTGATGATCGAGGCTGATGGGCAATGATATATCATTCCATATACGAGATGCAGATGAATCTGCAAGGAAAAAATGAACCGTTATCTATTACGAATATTGTATTGTATTTTACATTGTATTGTATTGTATTGTGTATAATGTTGCGCAGTGGTTGCAACTCAGCCCAAATATCAACAGCTGAGCACAGCTCACAAGTCATAAGGGTTGCTATAGTCGGACTGTAAAGATCGAACTGAATTGATGTCACTGGAGGACGTCAATTTTCTGCACCTACAAATGTGGTTCAAAGCAGCACCAGAGTGTTGGTCGTTTGAGAGCTGCCTATGATGATGGCACACATTCAAGAAGTATCGTGTTAAAGTGGTTTGCGGAATACCAGTGTGGCAGATGCGGAATCCGATACGAGTCACCAACAGCTACAGTGGAGGCCTGTATTTAACTGATAAAAGGGTTACTCGATGTTTCACCAGATGGTTTGGGCGAAAGAAACTGTGAAAAAAAGCTGGTAAAGAATACTTCGAGAGAACACAATGCCTAATTTTGTGAAACAAATGAAACGTGTTGTGCAAACAGAAACCTTTCACTCAGCCCTCGGATAGTTATAAAACTATCAATTATTGGAGACGATGTCACTAAATGAAGCCTGTTTGTTATACTGTTTGAATTTTGATAATATTATTATGCGAATCTTAGAGGAACTTCGATAAAATGAAGCGCTTATTCGGGAGCACAATGATTGTTTTAACATATTTCCCGGATAGAGCCTTGTCCAGCCACTTTCGGTGTTTGCAGTTTGGCGAGGAGATTCTGCATAATCCGTTTCCGTTTAATTCTCACTATGGTAAAGAAAAACTAAATGAAGAATTGTTGCCAATTGCCAGTGATAGCTTATGGTTTTTATAACACCTGTGTCTTGTATTTCCGATTGGAGGTAATGATATTGATTCCTCAAAATTGAGATCAGTTGACGGAAGAGACATCAAACGATCACCGGTAACCAAAAAACTACCAATTAATGTACCCACAATTGGGAGAACGCAAAACATTCATCGAATGGGGATGCCACGGTAAAGTCAATGAACTTCTCGTATGCTAGATACTTCATCGTGATGATTATGCTCCCTTCCAAATGTACGGAAATTTGCTGTTACCTATTTGTTTCTATAGCAGCATAGGATTTCAACTCCATTTGTTAAATGCGAGTTTCAACGTGCGCGTGATTATCGGAGGTCAGGTCAATATCCCCATCTGTTGAACGGGAAATTAGGAAACTGGAATCTTTCTGCGCAATCTAATCCTTTATCTTTTGTTTTACCTCCTTTAATTGAATTCGTAGCGATGCATTTTTCAGGCAAAGATAAGTGGTCAATCAAAGGGCCGACATACAACACAAAGAAAAAGGGGAACGTCAAGCGAGGGTGACGGGATTGAAACACGCGTCCTCCCGGGGCGTTAAGTTGACAACCTTTCCCGCTTCACCGCTTGACTTTGTAAAGCTGGATATAAATACAAGTGTTCTGGAGTCAAATTATTTTATCGGCAGAAGCACTTCTCAGTTACTTCAATGAGCAGTTAAATGCTATATTTATTCATCCTTCACTGGTGCATTCCTCGGAGCCAAGAAGAAATATGTTATTGAGATGTACTAACTGGCAATGAGGTAACATGAAAAAAACCCTGAATTTTTCACCTATAGAAATACTGGACAACTGTGTGTTCTTCACACGGGGATACATGTTATTGAAAACGATTCTGCCTCTGAACTTGATCAGAGGTTTATCTCCACTGAAGCCACCAGAATGATCGATACTGCTGAGGAAACGACGCCACAGCTTCATGTTTCCTTCTATCGGTACACCAAAAGGCATATCACTTTAATGGATTAAACCCTTCACAATTTTCATTTGCAGAGAAATATGTGAATGTTGTTCACACGCGGATTCTCAAAAAGCGGAGGATAGGGTGTTCATATATTTACATTACACCAACAAGATCTCGAAAGGCCTGCAAATCCTCTCTCCGGAGTGCCCTTTACTACTCCAGATGAACAAGTTGAAAGCGACAACCAAGTAGGCTGCAGCTGACAAAAATCAATTAAAATGAGAAAATATCCCAGTGCCATTTCTATTGATTTATAGAAGCTCGATATTCAGGAGTGTACTTTGTTATGTTAAATGCGCTTTGAAGATTCGGCGAACTTCCATCTTCAATAATTGCTTTAACGAATGCACTCAATTCAATTGTTAATGTTTGCAAAACAGTAATAATAATAATAATGTTAATATTATGAGCCACAGAAAGAACAACTGTGTGAGTGGGAGTAATAAAACCCGAAACTGAACTGATTGCTATCATCGTGGCCCGTCTATCAAACCCCGATAAACCTTTCTCTCAATTGAAATCAATCGTCCCGTAACTATTTCTGGCGTTAATGTTCTACTAGTTATCCATTTATGGCATAAATGGATAAGTGAGTCACTGAAAATGGATCAGTACTGAGTTGAACCTGTCTGTTAGAAACTGTAAAGCCCTAATAATGAAGCGACAAAGCGGTATATCATGATAATGAGTGAGCCATTCGTGCACTAAACACATATTCACAGTCAACCTGGGATCCAAAGTTCGCTATTCGGCAGTTTCTTGATAGATCAATCGACATATACAAAACAAATGGGGTCAACATGGATCACGTGAGCATCTGAATTCATCATTTTAATGCACAAACTGCAGTGTATCCAGAGCGAACAATTTCTGCGTATCACCGAGTGTTGCTCATGAACGTAATTTCTTGTTTCGGTCACCATTGCTTACTAAACTCGTGACCATGGCTACAACAAATAATCCAATAAAGAATATATTGAATCTGTTGAGAACCATGACCTTACGAATGTATTATGTCTGCCGACGTTTTTCCACGTATTTGTTGTTTCATCTGCAGTTCTACGGGTAACCTGGTTGACATTTTAACATCAGCTAAACGTTTTGTTTAACAAAGTTAATAAAACACGATGCTTGATATGGATCCTGCTGGTTATGACCCAGACTCAGTGAGCTGTTTACGGAGAAAACATAGCATAGGCATTCACTTAAAAAAGGTCATCTTTTTGATACTATTTTAGTCAGACGTAGAGGTTATGTTCAGACGGCGCGTATTTGCAGATAGGTACGACAACATGTACTGGAAAAGCTGTCGATCCATCAAATACCCGTTTGTTCTGCTCTACTCTTCATTAATTATTCCAGCCATTCTTGTGTCGAATCGTCCGACTTTCTGCTGCAAGCAATGGTAGTGCGTGTTAAATGTATTTCCAATCCATTTCAGATCGATCAATTCAGTGATCTTGCTTAAATTCCTCACTGACATCCCCTGAATCCTCGAAGTTGTAACAGCATAAAGGAAAATGGTACTTGCGTAGTCCCAAACTAGACAATTATTGAACAATCAATG
>UZAN01051989.1:0-18196 GCA_900618425.1 Echinostoma caproni | reverse complement strand
AACAACTACAGAAGATCAAAGGTAGCCTTCACGTTTATTTCTCAGCTCTTCCAGTCAAACATAAATTCGAAAGAATTAGAATTAAGTTTTGCCCACTTCATCATGTCATCAAAAATCTCGGGCCGATCGAGTTGGTTGTAATGCGTAGTTCACATCGTGTTGGATGCGATCAACCAACATGAACTAGTTACTTACCCCGTCAAGGAGTTCGGAGAAACCCAAGCAAACCCGCTATGTGACACGCCGTCAACAACTAAAGAAGATCAAAGGCAGTAGCCTCCATTCTGGGAATGCCTACCGAAGAAAATACCCCACTGGCACTCCGATGACCCATCAAAAGAGCAAGCCAATTTGACGAAGTTCTCTTGAAGGATGAGATTTGTGATGACCTAGGCCTTCGTGATGCCACCTACCCTGGAGCGGCTCGTTACAGTTTCTGGACATTTGTGATCAATCAAATTTGAAAGGTGACCTCAATGACACGCGCATGGCTTCCGACTACATACCATAGATGTATCATGCCAGCCAATTCGAGGCAATGCAGATAGAAACAGAATTATGCAAGCAGTATTGCAATTTAATTGGTGGAAACCCAGATAACCAATAATTTTCTTTTGTACGCATATTTAGTCGCTTTCATTTCTTCCAATAAACTAACTACGTACTACTACTACTACTACTACTACTACTACTACTACTACTACTACTACTACTACTATTCCTGTGGCTATTTCCTCGTGTCTCGTTCGCCTACGATATTACGAACTCGTGCCATTGCCATCCAGTACTTCCGTAATCCAGTCTGCGACAGCTAATCCTTGAATCGTGTCCGGTGATTCCTATCGCGTGGCTTGCATTCCGAATTCCGTGCGTACTACTACTGCCATAGCCATTACAGAACCCTCGTTTCCGTACCCCATAGGTCATTTATCTGCCATGTGCTCAGTCACCCACGACGAGATCTATCATGTTATTAAAACTACGAAAATCACGAACGCTATTGGCCCCAATGGTCTATATTCGTCATCGGTGAAATATGGCTCTAGCTCAATCGCAAAGATGTTTGCATCTCTCAATAACCAATCCATTTGCACATGTTCAATTCCGGATTCCTGGAGACCGTTCAACATTGTTCCCATTCCTAAACCCTCTTCATCTAGCATCTCATATAAACGCTTTCTTCCTGTCGCCATCACCTCCTCTGGACTTAAACTTGCAAAGCGCACTATTCTCACCCGCTTGCAGTTTAGTATTATTGTTCCCAATGACCCCCTCCAGTTTGCGAACAAGCCACATAGATGCATTTTGGATGCCATCTCTTCAATGATGCACTTAATTTGCAAATCTTTAGATGATTCTCAAAAGTCAGTTCCTTGTGTTTTCCTTGACTATTTTTCCGCTTTACACTCCGTACCGCGATCTCTACTTCGTCAAAAGTTACAATCATTCGATTGCTCCACCAAATTATTGTCATGATGGGGAGAATATTTCACAGGAAGGATTCAAAGCAAAAAAGCAAATGACACTAATTGAGAGCCGTTAGTGGACAATTCTGGAGTCCTTCAGGGTGCTGTGCACTCTCCATACTTATTTTCAACTTTCATTGGTGACTTACCCTCATTCTCACCAGCCAAAACCTTCAAGTATGCCGATACTGTAGCCTTATGTCGAGCCATTCAAAATCGGTGGGACAGAACCATTTTCCGACAGCTTATCATTTTCGAATCATTCCGGTTTAGTAATTATCAGTTGTTTCTCTTATTCCTTTAAACATTCTGATCACAGAATTGTATCATTCGCATATCACTTCATGTGAGAATTTAGCTCATAAAGTACTCAATGACCCCAGTCATTAACTCAATTCCGATTTGCCTGCTTGCCATTCCCACACTACAACCCGATCCAATTCTCACTGCTTACCCTCACACATAAACACTTATCGCAACTCAGCGATTCCCTATCTGGCTGGTATTCTCACTGAGACGGTGAGGATCCGTAGCGAACTAATTTTAAACCTACAATGATGAACACCTATTTAAGTTTCATCTCTTTTTATTCCATTGTAATGGTGAACACATTTTTGACTGAAATGTAGGCACAGTTGCCTGTAAAAGTCATCTATAATACAATAATACAACACAAACATCACTTCAGGCAGGATTCTACCGAGCAATCACGATGTTTCTGTTTTTAAGTTTTCACAATACACGTTCAAGACCAATCTGACTACTTATGCTAACATTCCTAATTGGGCTGTTTCCTCTATGGTGGTTGAACAAGGGAGAAGGCTGATTGGCAAGGAGGCTCCATGGCTAACAAGCCACTCATCATTATTTACAGTCTTTCGAAAATTTGATAGAACTGGTAGGGAAATCTCTACAGGTATAGTGACTAAGACCACTAAATAGAAGACTAATTATTGCGCTTATGCTTTCAAAGCAATATGTTTCTTTCTTATTGGTTTAGTGTTCCTAAAAACCTTATCTTATGCAATTGCTGTCATTTTACGTTAAACTGAGACCTAAAGACCCATCATATTTGTTAACTAGTATATGTCAGACTGACCGTTGTCGGATCATGTCTTCCTATTTCAGTTGTAGTCGGACAATCGTTTTCTATCGTTGTAAATACCCCGATTGTTATTTTTATTCGACCAAAAACTGTAACACTTTATTGCAATGATCTCAAGCATTACCAACGATTCGCAAGTCCAATAATTTTGGTTGATCGTTGTGAGTATCATTGTGTAGGTGGAAAATCATGACAGTTGAGAGAGAGGGTATGAGAAGGCGGGTATAGGACTTATACATGAACAATAAATTACATAAATATTGAGTCCCAAATAATCCCTTACTTCCGTATTCGGATTGACTCAATTTCGTAAAACTATCAAAACTGTAAAATTTACTGCTACCATTCAAATCATAAACAAGGAATACAAAATTTACAAATAAATAATAATATATCGTATTCAAAAAGATTTTGCAACTTAGAAGTGTCTGAAGGATTTTCTCATACCTTTAGGAGATGTTGAAAAACGACACAAAGTCCGACGAAAGTTACAAGTATGAATTTTATGATTGAAAACCGAATATTTTCCCAGCAAAATCTGAAAAAATTAAAATACGCACATCACCGTGTTGTATACGTGACGACATAGTGAACGTGAATGCAAATGTTGTGAATGTAAGCTCACTACGTTAGACTTTGATCATTGTACCGTTCTCCACATCTGGATGAAACAACCGCGATATCCGCAATGCACAGTTCCGGATGATCCTGCACATGCACTATCATCTTTGCAATCTACGGGTTCCTTGAAACGAAGATTTCGAACACGGCTTATTGCGTTAGAAATAGAAAATGTGGGCTCTCGCGATCTGCTTTTACACAATACTTGCTGTCACTCTCGCCGATCCAGAGCGGAGTCAAACTGTAATGAACAAAAAATGCGTATAACTTTTGCATTCGAAAATATGTCACACAATTTCCAGTGTATCATTACATTATCACTCTCTTTTATTTTCTCACGTTCTAACTGATAATTATACGAGAACAATGGAGAATTTCGGATTGCGTTGAGCCTAACCAATTACTCCTATACGCTCTGTTTCAGCCGAATGATTTGAGTGAGTTGAACTTCTTGTACAATAAGCCACTTGTTAAAACCAAATACCATTTCGCCTTACACGAACGTAAACACACACACACACACATGCAGAAACACAGACGCTCTGAACTCGGAAGAGTTTTTAAATTCCCTCCATTGTCCTGTTCTTCCACACGTGCACCGTACCGATCGTAGCCTGTTCGACCTGTGAGACCGTGATGACACTGTTGAAGGCACAATTCGACGACCCATCCTCACGAACGGCAATTGAAGCACAGTTGAAACGCTGGTGTCAGATTCTCGACTTCTCCGAACTCCGTGACGGGGTGAGTAACTGGTTCATGCTGGTCGATCGTATACAACACGATATGCACTGCACATTACAGCCAACTCGATTTGAATAAATGCTATCTGTCTCTCATCATTTTACTTCTGAACAGTGCAATCAATTCATCGATAGATATTTCAATGCATGGTTGATCAATATGGGGAAGAATTTGAATCCACTGCTCTTCTGTCAAGTGAGTGTCGAACTACTTTTGAATGCTAGATCGATCCAAGTACTTGTTGTGTGTTCATTGCGATGCTATAGCCGAGTGTCTGCTCACCATTTTGTTTCTTGCAGGCTTTGCATCTGTGCCTAGAATAGAATTGAATCCAACGTGCGCATGTGAGTGGGAGGTAAGTAATTCTTCAAACTTAACATACAAAACAACTGTTGTTTTCAGGAATGGTCATGCTGATAAGTTTGTTGTCACGTTCTCTTTGCAGATGAACCTGCCACTCACTGAGGATTGTCACGAGCTGAACAAATTTAATAAATCCAAGTTGTTATTCTTTTCTGTTTCGCAAAAGTACCCTATTCAGGCATTATTGTTCCGGTTATCGTCCATCAACTTTATTTCGGGTCATTGAACTAAAACGAGTTGCCTACAAATTGACAACAACAATTTTCAAGGCAAACAAACAGATCAAAAAGGCAATGAGACGGTCAATGTTCGTTCTGTCCGTTGAAAGGTTGATCGGTCAGGTTCGATCACACGCGGAAGAAAAGATCAACCGTGCTCAAGTCACTCTAATAAGACGATGCGCTTGAGTTAATCTCTGAAATACACATGCGGTTTGCCCGAATAGAAAAAAGTGGTTCACAGTTAGCCGCCATGTACACTGAGTGCTTTAGACAAGCCGTTTCCAAAGTCATTTATTGAACCAATGCAGTAAGACATTTCGTGAGTTATTTGTGATCTATCAAAACATCGACAATTGTCTAAAACCGCTGTGTGTGGTTTCAAACGTTAATTCATTCGGAATTTGCTTGGCCGCGGATGTAGGAATATAATACAGTTGAGCAAAATGCCAGTGGGCAGCACCGAGGGACTACCACAGAGGACGCATTGGAGAGTTTACTATTTAGGATGCGATTTAGCATCTTTTTATAAGATGGCTCTTGGATGACTGGATCATCTGCGGGAATAGATTGCAATCTTGTTGCTAAGATCTCCAGTCAAATCGATTATTCTGTGTAAAGTGAAGTCCATAAGAAATAAAGCACACAGTAATGGTTAAACACAAATATGATGTCTGTAAGCCACATGAATATTGATCATCGCAACTGTCCAACCCACTGTGTCCATTATGGAAAGGGTGTGTGGGACTAACCTATATGTCAATGGTGTGAGTTTGTGTTTAGACGCAGAAATGTACACAATAAATGGTGACATGTGCCTCGCATAGTCTGAATGCAACAATAAGAATTGCAGGAATAAGTGATATTGGGGACGTTACATTACAATCACCATTACGAAATGTATACGTTAAGATTTGAAAAAACAGAACTGAGCGAATATTCATGTTATCCAAATTATCTTCTCTGACAAAGCTCTTGGTGAGCAGGATATTGCTTTCATTGAGAGGAATAGATCTCACTGCTTACGAGTGACTGCGGTTCAAATGTCGATTCACAGATTTTGATATCAAACAGGGCATGGACGTGGAAATCTATATGTTAAACACGTGCGGACCTCTGAGGTTCTACTGGCGGCACTACAAAAGCCCATAGGCGGTACGCCACCTATTAATTTTTTATTAGATATATTAGCGCATCGCAAACCACCGATTTGTTGTATTTGATACAATAACTGTAGTTTTAACCAGTTTCCTCATTGGTCATTAACTGGCTTGCTGACGTACATATCATTGTAACCCGTGTATGCAATCCATTTGCGCATCGTTTTTCAAGGCGTTCACTCTATTCGCATAGCCTTTACATGTAATGCAGTCACTTAGCAATAAAAGATATTCTACGAAATCGATCGGGATCACAGATACAGCTGGTATTTTTATCATAAAGTACATGATTCGCCAGTGACCCATTAAATGCAATCCTATGTCAATCTATCATTTCCATGGAGATTGCGAAAAGTTCAGTAACCTCCGTGGGACTCGAACCCACGCATGGCCGCCGCCAACGCTTAGTACGCGCATGTTCTACCAGCTGAGCTACGAGGCCGCCCCGATAGCACTGTGTGAGTTCGAATCCAACCGAGGTTACTGAACTTAGAATCTTCAAAGTTACCAAACATCCCTTTGCACTATCTATCGTTTGTTCTCATTGTTATAATAACTGTGGAATGAACGCTCATAATTGCCTTAAACGAAGTACTGATCCGGTTCACACCATTCCAATATGTTTAGCTAAATAAACAAGATGCAGGTTATATGGATTTGAATCATTTTAGTGGTCGATTTTGAGTGGTTATGATTGCCGAAAGCCTGAGCAGAGACAATGTTAGAATAATCTCTAGGCACCTACCAGTTGCGCAAGAAATTAGAAACTCTGCTCAACGCAGACGTGAAATATTTGAATCGGAAGCCGGAACTGTGCTTTTTGTGATCAAAGGACATGTTCAAAAGTGAACGAGATGAATCAGGTTGTTATATTTTTCAGCGTGAATCCACAGATGTCGCGTCCTTTGTATTTGTATAACTTTTGCAAGCTGATATATTCTTACATTTCAGGTAAAAATTGTGCACTGGTCGTCACACCGGAGGAACTATAGAAGTATGGACAAATTCAATAGAGTGCTGTGTAAAAAAGTCTCCAAAGATTGGTCCATTCAATTTAAAATTGACGTAATTCATTTAGAACTCGTTCCTTGTTGATCAAGATGCGAGCCAGATACGGTACAGTGAAGTTTTTATAAATGTTTATTCGGGAGGGTAGGTACCGCCGATATGAGGAACGTGTGATCGAATGGGAGTGACGAGAAGATATGTCAAAATGCAAAAGATGGGAGGGGTCGTTTAGAATCTTATTGACAAAGGTCCCACAAAACTTCATTTGACCATTAATAAGTTCTGTGATTATTGACTCAGAAATGGAGGAGGCACTGCTTATTATCATCAATCCACGACGGACATATTTAAAGTCTTGTTTCAATAGACCGTAAAACACTACAAAGGAGAAGGAAAGTAAAATAGGGAGAACACATTGTTTAACAAAAGAGAACAAAATTTGTTGGGGAGTGCAAAGTTGTCTGAGCTTTCGCAGCTGAAAGGAGAGGCGCCGAAATTTTCCCATACAGTTCTGAACGTGTCGACCACCCGAAGATTATTATTAATATTAACACAGAGATACATGGCTGAGGTCACTCTAGACAGAAGTTTACTATTGAGGTTTACAGGGAATGTAGAGCGGGAAGAACTATAAATGCACTCCAAGCACTTGGATGTGTTAAAATTAAGGTCAGACTGATTTGAAAGCTATTCGATTCTGGATTACATTAATCGCGCGCCCTTCGATATAGTTCCGCTACATTTCGTGTGCTCGTCGTCTCACTGGATCTATTGTTATCTCGAAGTCAAACAGGTTTCGGACACATACTCGCTCTCGTCAGGATATGCTGAGATTAAAATCTGTTAATTCTGTACCTCACGCAAATAATGTGCTTGGAGAATCTGGCAATGATGCTTGGGTCAAGAAGCGCAAGTCTTGAATCGATCACGTGATGGAACTGAGCTTGCAACAACTGAATCTACACAAGTAAAATTCTAAAAACACTCTGCTATCCGCGAGTGTGTGCGTGTGTGCAACTACAAATAATTAATGGTCAATAGTCACCTTCTCATGCTCTTCCAAACAATTAAATGAAAACGAGAATAGGAAAAACGCATCCAGTCTGCAACTAATTCATTACATTTTGTTTGACATCTCACAATTTAGGAGATGCCCGAAATAATAACAAACCGATTTGCTATAAAAAAAACATTTCCCGATGATACTTGCCATGTGAATAATTAAATTTATAATTTACTTCAAGAATTTGTAATGATTATTGCGTTAGTTGAAGGAGGCATAATGATTTTGAGTTTGAAGGTTACCGAGCAAGAAAATATAGGATTCATTTAATTCATAAAATTCAAAGTAAAGCTTGCTGCGGTTGGATGAACCGATAACTTGATTGCAGTGCACAAAAATAAATGTGGAAATTGAAAGGTAAACAGGAGGATTCCGCCTTGCCTATTACTGACTTCGTAAGCGAAATTCCAAATTTGGGTGTGCCTGTCCGTGTATGTGCTGCCCACCACATTCTCAGATTTGTGCTTCCGGGGTTTTCAGTTATGTCACGACGATGGTGTGACCCAGTGCTGAGGGATCGGTGTTGTTGTGTGAGCATGTTTGTGTGCGGGCAGATTTAAATCGGGATCACTTCTAATTTGATTTTCAATTTTCAGTATATTTTTTTATCGAGAACTCAGACCACGTGAATTGCGCTCCATAGTAACCCTCTGAACAATATCGTCCGAAATTATAAGGATTTAACTGGGGTTTTCAAGTTTGCATTTTCCCATAGACGGAGAATATGACGGTTCCTTTATGAGGTCAACATATCAAATTGTTCGGCGAATGCATTTAACTACTCACGAGTAACTACGGTACAAAGACAACCCATATATATTCCCATTCACCAACTTCCACAGATCTGACACTAAATACTGAAAATGAACATTTGCCTTCTCCCAACGGATAGACTTTGTGATAGGCCTGACCAGAACGGGCGTTCAAGCACATGACACGATTCCACTATTTTCATCCTTTCTGCTTCAATTTATCTCCAATTACATCAGTTGATCCATCGGTGACGATAGTACGAATTAATCTTGAAAGCAAAGCACGTAAAACGACACTGTTAGATAAGAAGGAAAATAACTTCTTAAATTCATATTCCTTAACTGAAGTACACAAGAATGTTTGCTATAATTGGAAATCAAACAGTGTAGTAACTTGAGTTAAAATGTTTGAATAAACTGGGAGTAATATTGTTAAGAACCAATTAGAGAAAGCAGTTCATCGAATGACTCAGTAGAGGTAGAATTAGATAATAATCAAAGCCGGGTCCGGGTCAGGACGATATTTACTCTCATCAAATAACCTTAAAAAGAAAGTTCATTTGTCGCGAAGGTATACATTTTAGGATTTATATTAACTTCAGGGGAAAGAACACAGTGCACAAGCGTTCAACATTTAGAAGTGTACTGGAAGAATGAACAATGTTATCGTCCTCATAAGCCATACACTTTATAAACCAGAGGGGATGTAATTATTCGTAGTCTGTAAAGCAGCGGACAAAACGCTTAGTCCAAAAAGTATCGAAAACGGTGCACTGATAGTGGTAAATCCAAGCGGGTTTTCATTAGCGGGAATCCAGAGAAACCCAGTCCCGAATAGATAAGTTCTTAGACGCAGGAAGCTGATATAGAACATTTTCTGTTTCAATAATGACATAGTTAGACTGATTCAATAATCGGTTCAAAGAAACACTTATTACAGGAGTCTTCCTATCACGGATTAACAATTGGTGTGGCCTAAGCCAAGCAACTCACTTTTGTAAGGACTCCCTTGCTGACAATCTCGCCTAACACCTTTACAGACACCTGAATTCCAAACGGAATAGTGCGAAGAGTCACCAACCGAGAAACAAAGGTTACCTCTATATAGATTCACAGGAGTCATTTTGAAGCCAATCTTTCCTTGGAACATTACTGGTGATAGGAAAGGTGGGAACTGAAAAAGACTTAGTTTTTTAAGACGCGGTTTTGAACTTTTACCAATGGACTGAATACGGTCGTACTTGTGAAACTTGGCATTACGAAACCTACGAGTCAATCACAAATGTATTTCATTACAAGAACTGCATCTTTTTCATTGTTGAATCCATTGTTCACTGCGAGCCGAGGTAATGGTGCAGTTTAGTACTTTTGAAAAATCGCATTCCTCAAGATGGTGACTGTTTGGAATTACTGGCTCTGAACAACACACTACGTTCTTCACAAAATATGGCACGAATGTCTTAGTACTGTTCACAAACTGCTTCACCGACTGGAATAAACGATCATGGATGCGTAAAAGGTTTTATCGAAGTCCAGTTAAATCAGTACCAGCAATTAGTTCATCACACAGCACAGTTTGTAGTTGATCATTGAAATCACACCACGGTGCTTGAGTTTGAAGCCGGAAAATTTAGTTCACTTATGGCTTGAATTACACCGCGAGTGACCAAATGAGCTTCAGCTCACTCAATGACCCCAAAAGTGACTGATTATAAATATTTCACCAATAATATTTTCAAGGTTTCGTCACGCGTTAATATAGGTGTGTCCGGAAAAGACGAATTCTTTAACAAAGAGCATGCGTCCATTCCGGTCATCGTTAGGAAATTAGTATTTGCGTATTGTCCATAGAGAACCCCTGGTGTTTAACACAAATCCCGAAGCTTTCTAGGTAAGTTTCGACCTCTTGAGCGCCACTTTTATTGATGAGGTTCTACAAGCTGCAGGAATCCGTTTCGTTCCAAAGGACCGGAAGGCCATCTGTACGAAATAGTACTTAGACAAGAGAATCGTATACGTATTGAATTCAGCGCAGTAATAGTCCAACCAATCAAAACTACTCGAGATTAAAAATCAAGAATGAAGTCGTATTTGATTAAGTGTTAATACATGAATGTAATATTTTCTATTGTAACTGTTTCACTTACCTTTCACTTTGTCCTGTATCCCAATCCATCCACCCCCTGCGATTGTTATTATCTCGTCATTATTTTTATGGCCTTTCATCACACTTGTCCGCAAGTAGGTGTCATTAAGCAAACTAGTGCAAAATCCTGATTTTCACTACAGTTGTTCCTCTCAGTGCTTCGTTTTTCCAGCCTGATTCACAGGATTGAACATGACATTGACCCACTTCAGAGGGATCATATCCGATGTAAAACCCACGTAGTCTTTGTTTCTAATAGCAACTCAAGTTCAGGGAAATTCAAACCGTGGTTTGATAGAACTAAGAACATGGATGTGGGAGATTAAGTCAGAAATAAATACACTTTACCTATAGCTATCAATATACAAATAGAATAGTGGAGAATGAACTGTACTTCCAAAACCAGAGTGACGTTGCACGAGTTTGATCAACACCTGTACATATATATATATATATGTATATATATACATATCAGTATAACTTCGTCTGGCATAAAAGCAGCTCCGTTTCGCACAATTTAGTTCCGGACAATTCCCACTATCTCTTCAGGTACGGCACCAAAGTATAATAAAAACTAATAAATCACAGTTATCGTGGATTGGCTGTTGGTTTTAACTTCGGCCATTTTTTCCAAGGTTGGGCTAGAGTTACGAATAACTCTTTTCGTTTGTACGTTTCAGGTTTCCATCGTTTTATTGTAATCGACTGCGCAAACTGCAGTAACCGAGAGTTTTGCCTGATGGAAACACTTTCAAATGCACTGGTCACATTCATTGTATGCCCAGTCTCTAACATGCGAGAAGCGATCGAACGGGTGTGTGGCGTGGGGTTGATATTTGACCTTGATCAATCGTGTGTGATTCGTTCACCAGTATGTTAACCCACACGGCGATTCGTTCGGTTACTCTTTGCCCAGGCCGACTCTGCGATAATTGAGAATGTATTCGAACATCACGTTCGATAAAATAAGCGAGTGGATATCCTATGCAAAATCACCACATTACTATAGAGGTGACTCCCAGAACACGTTTACACGAGACGACAGTTTATGAACTCAGAGTATGTGAAGGGAGGGTATTCCAACGCAATAATTTAGTGAGCAATCGCTTCTTTATCTCTACGCTAATCGTTCTACACAAAACGGAAATGATAATCCGTGCAATTATTCGATAGTTTCATAACTTTTTTATCGCATCGTAAAACCTATTTGGGGTAAGTTCAATTGGGTTTCCACCGCGAAAGCCATCCTTTATTGAAAGATACGTACAAAATATGCTAAAGAAATGTCACAAATGTGTGTAGAAAATCAGTATGGGGACAGCACTTGTCTTTGAAGTATTCTGCATTTGTTGATCTACCGTTTAAATGAAGCCTTTCCAATGTTAGTGATTCATATTCAAACAGTAAAATATTTGCACACCTAGATGAAAAATCGCTTGGAGCATTCAAGTAATCCCAATTTTCATGTAACGGTGTTGATCGAGAATTTGGAGTAGTCAAAGATAGGTAAACGATTCAACAAAGTTATTTAATGATGAAATAGATAACTTTGTCTTTTCGCAAACTATAACGAACCATTCGGAACCTTCTTAAGCTAAGGGAATGGAGGTTTAAGTATAATCTTTCCAGCAAAATTTGAGGCAAAAATGTCAAAGCTGTGGGACGAAAAGGTTTAGGGAAGACAGAATATTTCGTTGCTTTTCGGATTGATAAGATTATGACCGGCCTCCATAGTTGTGTGGATCCATGAAAATTAAAAAAAGTGATTCATTTTTCGAAGAGGTGATCGCTCCGGCTAGGGAAGTAGATCCAATTTCTGGAAATGTAGTAAAGATTTCAATAGAACAAAAGCTTTGGCTTCTCAGAATTTAAAAACGGTTCCATACTGGATACGTTATGTGACGATTAGGCAGGAAGAATGACTGAGGAATAAGGATCAAATGAGGCATTTAAAGTGTCAAGTTCGATATCCAACTCCAACCGTATTTCACTCTTTCCACAGCAACGCCTGATTAATGCATGATACTATAGGTCTACTGTTTACGGCCCAGAGCTCTCTGGTAGTGGAAAATCAGCCCCAAATAAATGCACAAATGAGGCATGTTCGTGGTTTCTGAATGTATTTCAAACACAAGCCATCTGAGCCAAATCCCTCTGTCAAGTTTTTCGAGATGAGTGTTTACCAATTCGTAATCGAAATCTATGCAACGACCGAAAAACAGCATTAAACAGCTGTTTCAACCTTTTAGGGACTTCTCAGGAGTGAGTAAATTTGTGCCCGTACTCGTGCCGGACTGGATCGATGATAAACATAAATCCTCATGTGAGAAACGAACTACAATGAATTGATCACCCACGCCTAAGAATATGAAACAGTATCCGTGCCGGTAAACAGTCAACCGGATTAACCTAAACGCATTTTTCTAAAAGGGGTGGCATTTGCCCTTGAGAGTTTATTTCACTATTTGAGATACAGGAGCCATATTGATGTGGGCAGCGAGTTAGTCCTCGATCGGATCTCTTTCAGAAATCAACCAGGTAGTCAGGTATACAATAACATCATTTTGTTGTGATCCACTATTGCAAATTTCCGTTTTTTTTTATTTTGTTGACCAAAATCAAAGTATGTTGAAAGATCATGGTGCTATCTTCCATCATTCACTTACTCAGACGTGAAAGGAGTCGTATGTGGAGTAAAGAAAACCTCAATTAAAATCCCCATAACTTCCCATTGAAGAGTAGCTTCTGTTTTATTTCAGATGTTATGCTAATCATAATCAATAAATATTCGCTTTAAAATCTCTAAACCCTGTTTTTACAATGAATGGAACTTGAAGATCGGTTGAAAGGAAACAGAAAAGTTGCAAAACAATGATTATTTTTTGTGATTGCCATTAGAAGTACTTGCTGTTCTCAGAGACAAGGAAAGTCAACACAGTACAATGCTGAGTGAGCACTATGAGTTGGGTGTTGCATATCAATGCAATTTGAGAACTTGCATATATATCGACGTGAAAACATCGACTAACTGTCCCATATAATGAAAGTGGGGTTTCCATTCACCCCACTCCCATTCAGTTGAACTTTGACCAAACAGAAGGTGCAAAGTCAAACGGGATTTATTTCAACAGTGCACAATTCAGATCACACCTTATTTATTGTGTGACATATTCCATGCTCGATTAGAAAACGTGAACTTTCATCCTCGAAAATGCACACGAGTAGGTTATATAATGGTGGTACATTTCGTCTACAACATTAACTCAAACAATAATTGCCGTGCAAAATGAGTCCTATCTGCTTGGTTTTCGCTGCTATTCTGGCCACTACTTTGGCGATTCCGAACCAAGTAAGATGAGGTGTCTATAAGCAAATGGTATTTTAGACTTCAGTTATCATTCATTTGCCATCTTGTCTGTACTGTTTTAATGTTGTTGGAATCCAAGATTTTGCAATATTCAACTAGACTTACGCAAGTNACGCAAGTACCTAATAAAAGGATATTTTTCATTTTATTATTTTTTAGCTGGATGAAGAAAATGGTGAGTGAAGAAAACTAGCAAACACTTTCCTACTTTGGGTTCAATTTTGATGCATCAGCTATTTGTTTGAAACCAAATGTGCGTCAAAGTTTATTGTAAAACACAAGAAAGCATTCTTGCACAGATACTAATAACTTCCGTGATGACAGACTACAAAATGTGTGTTACACCTTTTTTAATCAAAATAATTATCGCTGATTAGTTTATTACCTTGTATTTTTATTGGCGCACTGCAGAAACTGAAAGAACGCAGCCATTTTGAGGTAGATTGGAGAAAGCAAATCATGCGTGGTGAGCATAATCAATCCTCAGATCACAACTGGGGTAGATGATTGGACCAGGTTTCAGTAAATGAATGAAAAATGTACTTCAGTACATTTTTCATTCATTTACTGAAACCTGGTCCAATATTTTCGTCACTTATGTAAGCAATGTATGCGAATTCTTAAATCGAACATGATTGATTCCGTGGCCAAATAAAGCACTTGTATGCAGGTTACCAAACAGCATGTTTCAGTGGAACGGACATGAATTGTGTATTCGTGACATTGCAGAGGATGCAGTAGACATTCTAAAATATTTAATAAATTAAACACTCAAATAATTGAATACTTGCTTTGTATAAAGAATTACGTCAATTCTGTTTTCACAGTTGGCCATTGGAGACTCAAAGCTTTCAGTGCAAGTTTGGTGTCACAAAATCTCTTTACCTGTTCGCGGGCATTCACCCTTTACTTGAATAAAGAAGTCCTTTTTTGTTTCAATCACTGGATCAACCAGTGGGTA
This sequence comes from Echinostoma caproni, assembly GCA_900618425.1. Taxonomy (NCBI): domain Eukaryota; kingdom Metazoa; phylum Platyhelminthes; class Trematoda; order Plagiorchiida; family Echinostomatidae; genus Echinostoma; species Echinostoma caproni. The sequence continues at coordinate 3,222 of UZAN01051989.1, read as the reverse complement.
GATTTGAAATATTCATTTCTTATTCTATTGTGTAAGTGTTGATCACATGGAAGACAACAGTGGAGAGCACTTGAACATGGGGATATTATTAAATCATAATTTATTCCCGAGTGTGTTTTAGTACAAAATCCGATAGGAGACTCCGCCTATTTTCCAATAACTCATCAAATGATAACTTAAATTTGTCTAGTAGATGTCTACAGAAGTAACCTGAGGGTATAGTCTGTCTTTGAGATGTAAATCAGTGACAGACGAGGCAGAGAAACTGTTGTGTATTGCTGCCGTAGTAAATGTGCGTCTCATGGCTTGACTAGCAGTTAGTGTTTCTTAGTCGGTCGCGTTTTCGCCCTGGTAACCCTGAGTGTGACTGAGATACTGGTAGAGCTGTTACAATCCCACTAGGCGATACCTGGTCGTGGAGAGTTGTTTATTGCTAAGAACGGTCACAGTATCAGTAAATTGTCATTCCTACAGCAAAATGTCTCATTTGGAAGCAGTTTACAGAAGTCCCACACTCATCCGGGATATTTGGTAGAACATTCCACTACTGCATGCGCATTCTTGTGTTCACCATACCAAACGACAGCAATTCACTCCAACAGATCTTGTACATTTTTGGCAATTGACAGAAACCGCCGATCACATCTTTTTGCGCATTAAACACAAGTGAGTAGCATCTGCCAAAAAGATTACTGGGAATATTTTGATCGACCCGAATATTAAGCATATTGCTCACATTTTCTCCATGTCCTCAGTCGACTACTGCCAATTCTGCACAACCACATTGGATGGATTGAAGAAACTGTTAAAGACCCCATCATTTGAAACATTCTGTGACAAAATGATTGACTCTGCATGCAAACATACCGGGGCGATGTACAGCATGGTACGTTTTTGTGCTGACCGGATAAACCTAACCATGAATATCGTTTTGATCAGTGAATGTTATTCAACTGAAAACGAATGAACATTGAACGGTTACTGATGTTTTATTCCCATATTCTTTAACCGTAGTGCAAAGAAGCCGTAACGTACGGAATCCAGACCGTGGTTGAATTCGTGGAGAAAGAAGACCCGCAGGCTGCCTGTCACGTAAGTCTACTTCACACTCGAAATCAATCTCAGCATTTAATTGAGTGTGATTTATAAGCCACTTGTGGTTAGGATAAGTTACATAAAGGCTGCTGATATATGTATAAAAGATGAGTTGCCATTTAGCACTGCATCATCTATTTGTGACTGCTTCAATCGACGATCCACAAGTTGGCTAAATCTTCTCTGAAGTAAGCAAGTTTCGGATTGCTTGATTCATCAAATTACATGAGTGCTCCAAATAATGCTTCTTGATCCATTCTCAGTTGACTGGTCCATTGTGAGACTGAAAACTGATCAATGCCATCAGATGGATCATCACAGGTTAAATGAATTCTATCGCTACCTGTCAATCATTATGAAAACGAATTGCACATAACCACTCGGAGTCATTACGATACATATGCCATTAGCTGTGTTTTATCTGCAAATTGATATAATATTCTGACAGAGCTAAGACCACCACGATTTCATCTCCAGACAGAAGATTGCATGATAATTTGAGAATTCTTAAAAATGGATAGCCAAATACCATGGAAATGTTTCACATAAACCACAAAGAGTAGCTGTTTCGTCCTGGTCGGACTATCAGGTGTACCTGGTGCCTCTATACAACTGAATGAGCTAATCCAAGCTTGATAATCGAAATGGATAACTAAATACTTTCAAAATGGCATTGACTGTAATATTTGTCACATCGTGGCTATCGATATATGGGGCAGTACAGCTGAATGCATGCGTTTCCAATTTGCTCGGCTGATGATGGTGTTTATGCAGACTGAGTATGCAGTGAACTGATGAATCGATTCTGGAATCCACTCTGAAAAGGTCGATGAAAAACCGACTAGAGTATCCCCACGATCATATCCAATTAGCAAGCGACAATATACTCACTACCGATACACCTATTCAAAACTGGCATTTTGTTTTTCTTGTTTTTCAAACCAGCTCATCAAATTATGTCCGTAAATGGCATCACGTAAGTATTTTCATAAACATAACCAATAATACAGATTTTATCTGTCTTTCTTGAATGAAATCCCGATCAGTTTATTTAGTGTGATATATGAGCTACGAAGAACCTTGTTGACCTGTTTCCAACAATTTTAGCATAATTCGGTTGATAAAACTTACCGACTACTTGAAGTGAATTTTTGTAACAAAACATTTTCTTCATTTCTTCTATTCCAGGAGATCCTTGTTTCCGTGACTGTGCAGAATAAAGTATTCGCTGAAAAATGAAATAAACGAAACTAAAATATTCACAATACTCGAGGATCTTTTCGGGAATTTATGCTGGGAGGGCGGGCGTCGCTATATAATTCTGAGTAGTGTTCATTATGTTGCAGGAAAGCATACGCTGAAAAATATATTAGGCTGACCAAGCTTGTGCGTTAAACGCCTGAGTTATAGGCAGCATACAATGAAGGAAATTGCGGGTGGTCGCTTTCCCATCGGTCTTTGAAATTCACGTCAGGGATGCACTTTCATACACAAATTCAGCGCTCTCGAGAAAGGTTCGCAAAGTTTCGAGAACATTGAGAAAACGAGTCTGTGAGCGAACAATCATATTCGGATACACCTAGTCATACTGTTACACACCACAAAGTGGAAAACATTCTTACATAATGACAGCCATTGGCTCAATTTAAGATCATCAATCGGAGTAGAGGGTGTGTTTGTAGGGATGTTTAGCGTGTTAGTTGATGTAACCTTTCCCCACTGGGGTCAAGTGACACGTCATGTTCTGTCTTGGCTTCCAACCCCGACCAGGGCAATTGGAGCGCTTGCACCAGTCGCTTTTGTTCACACAGATTGGGGCCTAGTAAGCGAATGGCGGTCGCCTCTCGTCCGAAAACGATTGTTCGCTCACCGACTCGTTTTCTCAATTCTATCATGGGGATATTCGAACTTCCGAGAAAATATGAAACTGATGCGTTTACATTTTATATTCCAATCACTTTTCATTCCTCTATTCTGTCCACTTTTGTCCTATCAACTGTTTCTACTCCTGAATGTGACAGTATCCTCTGAACACTTCCACACTGACGAGAAACTGGTTAGACTGAGTCAATGTTCAATGTTCAATGTTCAATGTTCTTCAATTAGAGGCAGAGGGTAATTTCCCGT
>UZAN01051988.1:5466-18198 GCA_900618425.1 Echinostoma caproni | reverse complement strand
TACTTGTGAGTAGTGGTGAGTAGTAGTGATTTGAACTGACCATCCATCAAACTTCACATTCACGCAAGCCCCTCATTTCCTCTGGTCAACCATACACTTGTAAGCATCAAACTTAAGTTTCGACCCTATTAGAGCTCATCAGTAGTGCACATTCACCGTCCCGTCCGAGATTTGAACTCCGGATCCGTCGCATCGAAGCTGCGTGTGTTATCATTGCCAGTCAGCAAATACCAGTGCTGAACCAAATTTCCAATTCATATCTGTTCAAGCGTCTTCTTCAGGATGGTAATTTAGTCAGTTAAGTAATGGCCCAACAGCAACAAAGGATGGCACAGTTAACTATCTGTTAGCTTCAATCGAAAGACTTTCGACTGTGTAATACTTGTGCAGATCTGTCCAGTATTTCCGCATATGCGCAGTCACATCCTCAACACTCACACATAGAGGTTAGCGGTCTTTCTCTTATTTTGTATTCGTGATGTATTACGACCGGTAGCATAACTCTATTAGAACCAAGCATTAAAAACGCGGGAAGGGTTTTAATAAAACTCATCCAATAATTTTTACAGATCACTCTTTTTGATTGCATATTTATTTTCTGGGTTGAGGAAGAATTTCGATAGATTTCAGCTGTTCGGTTTATCTTTGTCTCTCCGTTCCTATTTCCCAATTCACTCCCTCCGTTTTGGTTCCAATAGAGATGACTGCATTTGATTCATCTTCAAATAAAACATATCCTTATTGCATCGTTCAACCTCAGTTTCGTCTTCTCTGTCGATCAACCAAATACAATCGAGCAGTACATAGCTCACATTGTCCTATTGAGATGCTGACCCAGAAAACATACTTTTGATAAGAGACACAGTTTATGATAGATCAATTGATTCATCATTTAATCAAAATGTGAAACGTAATATGAATCCAATTTTCATCCAAGGTCATCATTTGTTTGTTAAACTTTAACATTTATGTTTATCAGTCAAAATTAATTGAAATACATAGGACCATTGCCTATACGAAACTTCACCTAAATGATGCTCCATTACCTTTGAAAATATTCCCTAGATCCACAACATTTGTATGCTCTTTTTCACAAACTAACCTGCTTAATTCCTCTCAAAAGTAGATCACATTCTCACTCATCCAGTCTCCATTGATCATAGTTACCTCCTTGGACCAAATGCCGCTTGTTTCAGTAAACACCACTTAGCTACTTATAAGTAGCTATTTATGAAAGGCTAATTTCTGTCTAGTCTTTGAGCAACAACGACAAACATGCCTATTGTGACATGAGATTACACGTTCAGGGGCGAACATTTGTTTTCTTTGATTCATCTTCTAGCTTGTACAGATTATATAATGAAATGACATATTAAATGGGGATAGACATTCAGTCGTTCAAAAGTCACGGTGACTGGTTAGGAGAGAGAGGGATGTGGAGTAAGGCTGGAGGATGAATCAGTGAAAACAATTACTCGTTTCTGAACGTGTTTTCACCAGAACAAATAGTTGTGCCTGGGCAAGTCATTGAGTAATGCATTCCAGCCTCTTCCCAAACGATAGATATCGCCTTTGTTAAGCTTCATTCTGTGAATATCCATGAAAAGCCCGGAGCAAAAAAAGATAATAGTGATGATTCCAAAAAAGGACATGGCATACGTCGCTTGGCGATCAGCCTTTATTGTCTGATTTAGAAAGATATTCACCCCTCAGTTCGTAAAATGGTTTTAACCGCTCAGATAGAATAAAAATCTGATCGATTTCAAAGTATCTGGTTAAAAAAATGTGGGTTGTTCACAAAAACTTATTATAAATTGTTTGATAGTTAAAACAGGTAATTTACTCGGAACCAATTCTTCAATTCAGTTCTCCTTCCCTGGATTGGTTTATCAGAGACACAATATAAATTAACTCTATCCAAACCCCATGAATCAGGGTAAATGTAGAACAATTTTTTATTTGCTATGAAATTTATTTTTGAAACCCTAATATTTCATTTTATTTTAAGTTAAAGATGACAATTTTACTAGTTTCAGAAATATATAAGAATTATCTTGCCTAAATTTGGATGGGTCAATCAAGTCGTGGATCCTCAAGTGGTAGACTATCACATTGGCTCCNAATTCCGAGAGATAGGGTGGACCAAAAGTTGTCTAGTACCAAAACGGCTGTTCAATGCTCTAGATCCACAAACAGAAGGTGAGTTTTCAGAATATAAACATGTTTGAGCTTAGAAACTATTGACATTGAGCAAAATTCAAAATTTGTGTTTGGTTGTCAGTGAATAAAGCTGGCCATCAATCTCCTCATTAGTATGTTTACTGAAAATCATGCTTCTGGTTTGAGCAATATAATTTTTCACGCATTCAATCTATCCCTTGCACCCATTTATTCACCATGACCTAAATGTAAATTTTACCATGATGACAATATATTTGTATAACGTATAGATGTAGCGCAATACCGAAAAAATTGAATGCAGTGTTTTACATGTCTGTAGCAAAATGATGTAGGCAAGACCAAGCACAATCAGAACGCATTATACACAAGTGACATGCAACGCCGTTGAGTCCCCAAGAATTAAATGAGCAAGAGCAAAGTGGGATCAATCAATTTAATCGATAGCATGCGCTCCAATTGGCAAAAAGAAATGAGTACGCACGTGACTGAAACAAGCAAGCAAGAAGCATTTGGACAATCAAACCACCACCACCGTTGAGTGAATGCGGGTCTGAACTGAATTTGGAGTGTATTGATCAGTTGAACTCAACTAGCTGTATCTGGCGCATGGTTATAAGGTGTGTGCGCAGTACTAATAGCGGTGTTTTGATCTAATTGAACGTTTCAAGATCTTAATATTGGTAACGCTTAACTAATATTAGGCACTTACAGGTTGAGCGGGCAAATCAACCAACTTTCATTGGTTGATAGCTAGTGTCCGTTTATCCGAGACCTCACAATACTCACAATCTTAAGGCCCAGGTCGAAATATCAGTTTTATCTAGATTGATTCCCAGTTACCAGTCAATCAACAGAGTGAAGATCTGCCATTTGCAATAACTAATTGCATCTACAGCAGTTAAAAACGGAAATATTAACTCGCGTCTTTCAGAATCTAACCACTCCGGGGGAGGACTTGGTGATACTGATAATCAATGAGTATTGTTTTGGGAGGGGAATATTCACAATCTGGACTACTGGGGCTGGTTTCATCTTGTAAATCTCACGTCTAGTCTCAAGACGAAATCGAAAAGTGAGCAAGGGAAACGTGGACAAAAATTTTCAAATAAACGCTAGCCAAGCCATAAAACGAGGAGTGAATTCAAAGAATTAACTTAGCTTCACCCCGGAAACTCTCGATGAGCAATTTCGGTTTTTCACCGTCTTGACCGCTCGGCAACAGATCAGACTTTTTCACAATCAATTTCGTAAGATCGTTGTTATAACCTCACCCTGCCAACCTTAAAAATAGCTTCGTTGTAGTGGAAATAAGTACAGCATAAAACTAATTCATAGACTGTCGTAAATAACTTCCTGTGTCATACTTACTTTACTCTGTGTACCACCCACAGGATTACACAGATAGGTTAGAAACATTTTCTGTAACATAGTTCACCTATTAATGAAATTATACCAATCTATTCCAGATTTTGAAATGGACTTATCTATTTAGATCGGTTGGCAAGCCTTCCTGATCAGCCGTGGTGATTCTGCCTAATGATACGCCTCTAATCTAACAGCCATTTTGGTTCCACTTCAATGCTTACAGATACTTCGCCACCTACGACAACAATCAGTCAGCTCTCATCTTCATTCGCCACTCCAAATGACGCACATATCGATTTGATTATGATTACATCAGCTTTGCTACATTTTGCTTCCAGATTTGCTATACGTATCACATGTAACTCTACTAAGCCGTTTGGAATTCACGAAGGAGTGAGAGAGAACGGCTCAAGATGATATTGTTCAACCGAGTGGTTTACTCACCATAAGTGGTGACCAAAAATCGTTCAGTTGCCTTGTTCTACTGCTATAAATGCCAACATGTTAGCATATTGCAGTAGGTGGTCAGGCAAATAAACCTCTTGAGAGCTTTTCTTACCAAGGTTACTCACTATCACGCCTGTTATCGATTCGATTCACAGTATTGCATCACGTGTTAACCAAAAATTCGTTCAACTCACTCCCTCTCGCTCTCTGACTCCCCCCCCCCCGACACGTACACGAAGCAAGAAAAGCATATGCGGTTGAGCCTATGCTTGATCCAGTACAATGCCGCTATCGATTTATCTCAAATCTAATTTTGACAATGTCGCGATTAAATGGGAATTTATTGCTGTCCAAACCAGAAGACAAGGTGACTCAGCTTGTCTAACAATCTCGTTACCCTCTCTCTCTCTCTCTCACTCTTGTGCACTCGGAAACGCGTGTACTACGGCCAGCGCGAGTGTCCTGTCGGAGAACAATTAAGCATACTTAGAAAATTACAATGACAGTCGCTGACACACCCGTGCGAGTACCATCTTAGTAACAATGAATTAGAATTAACAATTGGGGTATATTACGATAAATTACTCACTGATCCGAATTCCGTTCGGTTACTTCACAAGGTATTACACGTCATCACTATTGGGTGGGTGGATAGAAGAAACCATACCTACCTACTTGGATGCTTATTGTTTTCTCATTATCCATTGTAAACTGCTGTCCAATTACCCAAATCGTTTGACGAAAAGATTCGAAGGCACAAACTATAAGTCAACTCAAGTTCATATAAGACTCATTTTCCCAAATTGGGCGAATTTTCAGGGTTCTCAGTAGTCATTACTCTGAAGATTCTGAATGAAATTAAAAGTGAGACGACATAAGGTAGATTTCGTTAAGCAGGTAAACGTGTGTGCGTATTGGTCAGTTATACAAGGTTCATAAGGAGACGCGTTCACTGCGAAGGAATGAAATAGAATACTTTAGAGGTGGTTATGTGGCGGATCTGGACAGAGCTATATGTAGTGGGTTATGCAAAGAACATGAAAGGTCTCTGTTCGATTACGGAAGAGGTAAATTTGTAAGAGACCTCAGTATGTATGGTAACAGGTGTTTACAAGGAACTCGACGACACCTAGCACGTGCTTTATAGATCTTATCAGAAGAATAAAACCATTTTCATGAAAAATAAATGGTAAAAGATATCACCACAGGGGAGAGTGCAAACATTCACAAACTTGAAGATTAATTTACGTGATACACAAAGTATTTTTAGTCTATGGAACAAAAATAGTACCTTTATAATCACACAAAATCTTTTGTAAACCATTACAGATTATAAGTTTAAAGTATTCATAGATATTTGACGTTGCAGAGACAGGATAGATAGTGGTCGTTAAAAAGGAGGGTTGGGCGAAGTTGGTTCTTAGAGCCGGGTACGGTACAGCAGATTACAATAAAAAATCAAATCCTGACATTCGATGTGTTCAAAATAAGAGACGTAAATGAGGGACATCAAGCGATTTCATGGAGTCCCCTTTGTACGTTAGAGAATTTTTACTGTATGATAACCGCCAAGTAACCTATCATTAGCATATTTGTATCCAACATCTGTATCATGTATAGGAATTTCGCGGACATATGAGAAAACGGGAAACGGAGAAATAATGATATCGCAGCGCACCTCTCCGTTTACACGGACAGACGTAAAACATTTTTCATGATACTGTGTGAAATGTAAAAGATTAGTGAAATAATCACGTATGCGTAGACAAGTGTTTGAGTGTACACCTTTTTCTGAAAGCATTCAGAAAACTAGGTCTATTAAGGCAGTCAAATGCATTCTTGCAGTAAAGGTATGGATATCAAAATCACGGTTTTACACTTTCCACCCAGCAGAGTAGACCAAGTATACCAAGACAACAAGTGTACAGTGTGACTATCTGTACGTGAACTGGCATTTATCGTCCTTCATGACTTCAGAAACAGTCCTGTGAATAGATCTCGCATATCCCTTTAACATTACAGAAGTTTAGGCCACAGGGTGGTAGTTTTCAAGCTTGTGCTGTGCTGTACGGAAGTCGGCCCATCGGGTCTCCAATTCTCAGGAAACCTACCACTGGACCGACAAGAACCGGAGATGTTGGACCACAAGGGAATCAGCACGTTCTGTGAGTACAATAAGAGATAGAAGATCATAAATACCAGAGTTGCTGGCCTTGATTGCCTGCAGCTGTGTGTTATCATGGATACGTTCAATTGGCAATTCAAACTTGGTGACGATAACATATATTACGGACACACAATGGATGGGTTGGCTAAATTCACCATCCAAATTACGTGCACCACTGTTTTCCACGTAATGTTTTAAGAACGCACCGCAGATTGTAGCAACTGGTGCTCCAAAGTACAGTATCAAGGTAGATCCGGTTTAGATCCTAGAGTTTTGCTTTGATCAACACTTCTACCTGGTGACCGAGTTTTTTTGAATATTTGCGTCGGATAGATGGATTTGCACAGGCTGATGTGAACCAACATAGTCAAAACAGCTCTCCAGTGCTTCCTGGCTTTGCACTTCACGCTTTCTTTTCCCTATCCACGATGAACTCTACTGATGCAACTGAACAACATCTTACTTCTGGTTGGCATCCCAGTTTGTTTACACACTCTTTTCGATGTCGCAGCGTTTTAGAGCAGGTTGAAGAAATGTGTCTGTTCACACGAGTGCAGTTTTCCGTGGGGAAACAAGGGTTTAGGTAATCCGAGGAAATGCTCACAAGATACCGAGGAGTCTTGGTTAGGAAACCCGAAAAACTCGGCTGAGGCAACCAACGATCTTAGATCTGTTTGGTTTGTAGACGAGCAGTTTCGTTACTCTGCAGTTTGTGTGCCTTGAAAGCCATCAACTACAATATTGGGGAATAAAGTAAACTGTTACGAGACCAAAGTTAATTGAATCAAAAATTTCTGTCAATATGTTGTGATAACATGTGATCGCTCTACCTATCACAAGCAAATATTTGCATATTGAAAATCCCACATTGGATGGCAAAACCTCAAGCGGAAGAATATCATCCGAACCAATTGGTGAATCTTACAGCTCTGTTGATTTATGTTTCCACGGTTAATTGACTAAGACAATAACCTCAAAGTGTAAAACCGCCAACAAATTTACTCATCTACCACTAAAGGAATAAAATAAAAACACTGATGTAACGAAATCAACAATTCTGAGCGGCCTTATGAATTGGTTTTGATACATATCGTTCCTGGTGGATCCCTACAACTGATCAACTCCTAGGGCAATGGACCCCGAGTCTGTCCGCAGGTATAACTGATTGAATAAACCGAGTAGGACCGTCAAAATCGATCATAATTCTTAATCTACGCAGCTGAACACCACCTTGTTGGTCAGATTATTGATCTAGGCAAGATTTTTAAAATTCAATATCGATGCCGAACGAAGTTGTCGAACAGGGGGAATCGTAAGTGAAATGATGAGAAGTAAACGACCTCTATTTCAATCCCTTTGAGCATACATTCCAAGTCACATCTACCTCGCGAATTGATCGGTAGAAACATTCTGGTAATAGTCTAGGGATTCAAGGGTGTCAGGAAGGAGAAGTGCAGTTGCTTCTCATCCAGTACGAATCCAAACGTGATAAAAACTGCATCAAGTGGAACGAGGACAGAAATATTTAGCTGCTAGATGACAAAATGTGGTGCAAAGATATCGAACAAATATGCACACAGTCAAAAGGACCAATCGAAGCAAAAATGATCATAATCATAGGATGGAATTCAAAATTGGTTTAGAAGACAACATCCAGAATGTTTGTCTTTCAATATTTTATCACCAAATGCAATTATTTTGGGTTGGACATAACTTTAGCGCGTTTCTTTCAAATTTCTATCAAATACGCGAGTGTCACAGTGTGGACACCTATTCTTTAACTTCGTGTTTTGCCCGATTCTGGCAGATTCATCAGTAATGCATACCGTGGCGAAATTAGTACACTCTACAACCGTATGAAATACTAGTTTCATTTTTGACCATCAAAATATAGACCAACAGAAAAGTTAAATTCAAAATTATGCCAAATTATCAACGTCATTTAACAAAAATTACGTTTAAATAATTAATTTCGGAGCTACGTAATTATTTCACATCCTAAAGACTCTGTTCAGTTAAACCTGCTTGCCCTGGAAAACACTGATCACTTCATTTCAAAACTACTTCACATCTTTTGAGAGTCAGAATTGCTTCTCATCCAGTCTGGTTACACTCTGTGTTCAATGCTTGCTCTAGTTCCTGTTGAATAATATGAGACCTCGGGTTTTGTGAAACTCTTCCATTTCGAATGAACCACAGTATCTTGTTGGACAGTCACCTCGGTATTCCGAGTTTACATCATTGGAGATAGAAATTGTTGTTTGAACGTATGACTGACTGATTCTGAATCCTGTCCGGCCCTTTATTCCAGCGAGTTCACTCCGATATTTCCATTGAAAAGGCGTCCAAACTGTAGTGGTTGAAGTAGATACAGGTCACAAACTACGAATCACTAATTACAAGTCACGGACGCTATTAAAACGCTGAATCGCTCTAGCACTTGCACGCTGATATTGCCTATCGCCGAGAAGCAAGAAAGAAGCCACAGAAGTAGCATTTCATTTATTGAAAGAAATCAGGGGGATTAAATATGTACAAAGAAATTTTATGGATTTTACAGGTATCCACCAATCACGTGCTTGTATTCTTGACATCATACAGCTTCTGTCTATACCGCTTTACTTCAGATTGGTTCGTTGTCCAGAAACGGTAACGCGTAGGCACTTGGCTGGCTTCATCTGAGGAGGAGAGGGAGGGTAGAGTGACTGACCACACAAACTCATCGTGGAATTTCTGAAGTTTATCCATTGGCTTTTTCCTTCATCCAACCGGTCTCGTTTGTTGCTTCAATTATTTTCATTTCGAATACCGTGTAACGCTAGACTTGGATCTAGTGCCTGGTCTTGAGTTCTCCTGTGCGTGCTGCATTTAATCTCTCGGTTTTCTTTGAAAGCGGTAACGCTCTTCCGGGGCACCATGATGGATACTGTTTTCTTTCAACTGATTTGACACCTCCGAACCCAGATCAAGGTTTCTGGCTATGGTGTGGTTACATGACTATTCTCACGGCGGCGTCACATGATTGTAGGTCACATCAATCAATCAGACTTATACGCCAGAGATTAACCAGTTGTTGTGTGGATGTTGCAGCTATAAGTTACCACTACAGCCTATACTGGGCAGGTTTAAATAGATAGATTCTAAATGGGTAAGATAAATTTTGTCAAAGAGGAATTTGAGGGCTTTTATACATATTTAATTGTCAATCAGATGATTAAAACTGGTAATTACGTTGCATACAACCTTGGAAATATTGCACTAATTAGACACAGGGAAAGCAATAGTTTTGTCGTGAGTCGTAATGGAGGCCTGTTTTCATAAGTGAAAACAGAGTCCCGGTCGTTTAGACTTTATTCTGAATTGGCCCTAGGTAAGTGACCGAAAAAAATCATTCAAATCGATAGTTTAACTGTCAGCTAACAACCAGAAGAAATCCCCAGCCATGCACAGATATGTTTACACCTCTGTGTGTGCGCGCGCGGGAAGATTAAAATCTGTAATCACCATGGGACGGGGGCGACACGTGATTTTAACAGACCACTCCCAAGTGATATCAAAAAAAACGTTTTGAGCACACCCTAGTCCAGTGTATCGATTCCATGGTGTACTGAGGATATGTGGAATAATACTGATTTAAACAGAAGAGAATATATGACCTAAACCGGAACCTGAAGTGAAGAATGAGAGAAGACACTGCACAGCGTATTATGGATAGTGTGCATGTGCGTCGACGCATTTACTTTCTCGTCTGAGTGAATTTAAGTTCCATAGATTGGTAATAAAATGATGACAAAACTTGATTGCCGAGATGGTTTGTGTTATTGTTCCATTCATTCGCTTGCTCTCACTTCGGACCCGTTGAGCAGCTGAGAAGTGTAAAGGATAACAACGTGTTCATCTGAAACTTTCGAGCAAACTGGGCATGTTGGAAACCCCGAACTTTTCCGAACAAATATAGCTGAACACGATAAATTAAGCATTACAATTCCAGTATTCTTTGTAATTTGTTTTTTCTCAGTGAAAAAATGTGATAGATCTACATTCTCAATCCTTCCCCGGGTGCAATAAAACTTTTTCATGATGTTATTTCAAATGACTCAGACATAAAAAAACACGTTGTTGTGCTGTGTCGGTCTACGGCACGACAAAAATTGATTAAAATTGTTCCATAAGTTTTGATTAGTGTCTATATGGAGCATACTGCCGTGGGATTCGCATGGAAGCCGCCTACGTATTTGTGTGGCGTGCACACTAACAGCGGAGTGGCAAATTTATCCGAAGGATTCAATGGACTCTAGGGAAATGCCGTCAAGCCACTCAGCTTACACCGTAGATCATGTGTTCATTGTTTGCTATGCCAAACGGGGTAACCGGGTTCGAATGAGGCTTTGCAGTGCAGCTGGTAGAATGCACGTAGCAAAATGACGCTGGTCGCAGTCACGCATGGATCTGAATCCCACCGAAGATGATAATCATATCTCTCACAACCAATGGAAAATAAGCAAAGTTATTTGTTTATTCAATGCCACACGGATAGAGATCAGTGAGTTTTTTCGGTTTTTTGTTTAAACGGATCACTTAGAGTTGGAACACTTACAAGGGAGGCTCATCAAACGGTTTTAAATCGAATACAAACAGACTACTTGGTCTCTCGTCGACATGGACGTTTACAGAACGTGGTGAATGATTTGCCATCAAATGGCCCCGATCGTTAACGACCCAGTAATCTGTGTGTATTTCTGCGCAATATGAAAACCCTTAGGTATTTGAATCTTTAGGAGTGTTTTAATTTCCTTTTGCCTTTGCAAGCATAATCGCTTATGATAAGAGTTTTGACAAGCCGAAGTTGAGCACTCATGCATATGACGGGATAAATTAAGGTATAGGAGGATAGCAAGATTTACCGGTGAGTGAGAATAAAAGTGCATTTTTTATTTACTTTACTGTAGAAAAAATGAACCAGTCGGTGCACCTGTTCGTAAAACTATCCCAATTTTTGCTATGAAGCAAAAAAATTATTATCACTGATTAGCATTGGACTCGGTACTGGATTCACAAAGGATCATTTCCCGTAATGTTTCTCGTCCAAGTACAAATTCCACCGGCAGTGAGATTTAACGCATCTGGAAGCGTGTAGGAATTCATTTATTTTACGAAGATCATGGTTATTTATGGGAAAGGACGAGGACAGGAGAATGCACATGTCAAACGATTCGTTGACTGGATTGCTGTCAATCGTCCTGATTGGTTGGCGATTCCGGTCAATCACCTGAGCTCGCCTACTTTGCAGCTAAAACAATGCAGTTTTCAGGGAGCATGCTGAATCCCTGAAAATCTTTGACTCCGAGCGATGATCACTGTATCACCCGATAGCGTTGCTAGCCTAATTCAATATCCAACCCCACCAGGATTTCAATCGCTTGCGCGTGCGAACACAAGTGTTAGTACAGCATCATGCGATGCACTGAAACCACTCATATTTACATAGTGGTAAACCGAGAACTGCAGCAAACAGTTGGTACTACGATGAAGTTTTATGCTAATAACTTTCTCTCTACGTGCGATTATCCCAAATGGGTGACTATCACATCGACAGGTGCTCACATGTGTATGATACAACACCATCTTTCAGAGTGTGGAACCAATAAACTTGAAGCCAAATCTCCCGGCTGGTTTAAACTGCGAAGATGGAAATACCTGTAGCCCACAGACGCGTGATGATCCCACAGAGACCAATAGTTCTAGATTGGAGTTTATCCAAAGGCATGGAGCGTGTGACAAACAAGAATCTCGACCAAAACTAACACTGTCATACAAGAGTGGTGACGTAATTCGAATTTAACGAGACAAACATCATTTCACCGTTACTTGCACTTTCTTTGCTGCCCTCCCTGTCTCTTATTACAGCACAGCCCGGTCAAAACGTGTCTCCTCCTCCTGCTTACCAAATAGAGTGAACATGGGGCCACCTAAATCGATACAACGGAGAGAGGGTGGCATAACTGAACGACGAAGCATATTCCGAAATGGGTTCAGCACACTGAAAAGTCACACAACCGCAGCCGAACACTACTGGAATGCACACAACTCCAACATCAGCAGTCGCGAGGTCCCTGAAAGCCACAGGCGACCGGGTCAATCGCGATGAATCATTCAGAGTTATCTTTTCGGCCAGAAGCTCACGGTTTTTAAAACTTATGAGGGCGATATCCTAGGGTTCCTAAGGGGGAAATAGTGTGACCATGCTTTCCTCATGCAGAATGCATCCGGGATTGATCGATAGGATCGGTTGGCGGTAGTCATCATGTATTATTTGATCAAGTTTATTTCCATTGTACAGGTTTTATTAATGGATATGAAATATATGGGGGAAGAGAACAGTGGAAAAGGATAAATATATTCCGAATAAATGGAAAATAAAATGCGAATGATAGTCGACCTTGGCGGCCCGGGTAGTAACGTCGCCGAATTATCACCCTGGAGGACGTGTTCGAGTCGTACAACCACCGCTTGACTTTCCCCCTTATTTATTGTACGGCAGCCTTTTCTCGTTTCTGAAAATGTGTATGTTT
>UZAN01051985.1:0-12484 GCA_900618425.1 Echinostoma caproni | reverse complement strand
CCTTCTTTTATCCACAGCCGCCACTAGAGAGGTAACTCCAGGAAATAAACACGTTGATGGGCAGTTTACAGATCACAAAACCACCGCTAGATGAAAGAAGGACCGGGATATCTAGGGTTTCATTCTGACGGTGGGAGAAGTAATCACACTTCACTGAACATCTGCCGCCCATCCAAGTTGGGCAGCTCCAGCCAATAAAGTGCTGCTCCCTCCACGTCCCGCTTGTCTTGACGGGTGAATAAGGCTAAGGGCCGATCCCCAAAAGCGGACCAATGATAAAAGCACTAGCGAACAACACAACTATTCGAAATCCAAAGGCCTTGCGTGACCGGTCTCTAGAAGCTCCCACACGGGTGCTTCGATCACGCTTCCGCGTTGGATTTACACCCCACAGCCTCATGCGTCAGACTTTTGAATCTGCGGATCAAACCAAATCCATAGCACGATAGTGCACGGTTACTAGTTGTACAAACGTAACTGAACTGAACCATGCTCATCGCAAAATTACCATAAACGATTCCATTTCACTTTTCAAAGAGTAAGAAATTTATTCATGTGGATTGAACCATTGGAAGTTTTGGGGATACGAAATCTCGAATGAAAAATGTAAATTTCCTAGCCGTACATAATGTTAGAATTATTTATCCAACTATTTCATCATTTCGCTTGCAAACAGCTGAAAAATCGAGTAGCATACCAATTTACTTGACGAGTGAGTTAACGGATGCCGTATACCACACCCCAATGTCATTATTCTCGTTCTCGTATTCCTGATCACATCGACGCTTTGAAGAGTTGAGTGAACATGATTTCGTTCCAAAATAAAATAAAACTCTTCGGATTAGCCTAATTTTTTTGGTACTTTATGTGTTGTTCCAACGCTTACGACATGAATGATTCGACAGATCGACCGGTATTGGTCATCCAAGATTACTACTCGTTTTCTGTAGAACCAAAGCTCAAAGACGTATCCGGGTGGATATACAGGTGACTCACAGATAGTGGTAACTCATACCGACTAGAGACCTGATTTGACTGGCGAAATATCGTGTGATACTTAAGTGAATATTGGTAAATGTCTTTGAAAGCTTCCTACAATAAAAAGCACCGCACTTGGTAGTAAACATATTTCTTAATTTCAACTTATATTAGAGCGAACTTTGTTTTCGTTTTTATGGTTACCAGCTAACAAAATGAGGCCTTGCCGACCGATACATCTTCTAGATGGGTAACCCAAACCGTAGACATTTCCGTTGGGTCCCATACTAATAAAATTCAGTTGCTTACAACGAAGTATTTATTAGTCGTGGAATAATGGAACAATTTTCCGGAATGTCTTTTAAGCGGTCACATCGATCAATCAAATATATGAAACATTTCATGAAACATTTCAGAAATATGTCAGAAATGGATACTACTTGTAATTAACCATGTGATCAAGTAAAGCACAACAGTTGCGCAACATTCCAAGTCATGGGTATTTTACTTTTATTTTAATATCAAATCACCCAAAGTTGACTTCTTCCAACCAATAGGTCTTTTCTAAATTCATCGTCATCATCATCATGCAGCGACAAACAGTAAAGCGAAATTCACTGGTCGCTGCGAAGCTTACAAGTAATATAGCACAATATAGAGAGGAAATGAGCCCAACTGAACCTCTTTGGTCAACAAACCGAGGACACAATCTAAGTGTGCATATATACCTTTTCAAGCGTTCGGACCGGATGAGAAAAGACAACAAGAACGCCATTGTCGGTTTGCTGCCACGTCCTTCAATATATCTAACCAACCAGTTGCAGAGTCTTTTGGACCCCAACGTAGAAGACGGGAGACACCAATTCTACTTAATCGCCCGGTGTATTTCTTCATGTCTTGCTTCCGCACATGTTTTCTTCCAACTGCGAATAAGATGCAACCTAAACCCATCAATCTGAATTCGATGGCATAACGAATTCCCGATCAAATTATTACCAAATAAGCAATGGCTTACATAGGAATTGCTTAAACATTCGTTCCATGCAACCCGTTCCCAATACTACGTAAACATCCGCAGACGAAGGCCTCTAGACAACGAATATCTTCTACGCGCAAATTTGGGGTCTCGCATCCATAGAGCAGAACTGACCGCACAGTGGTTCAGTATACGCGACCTTTCAGTTTCAACGAAATATCGCATCTGCATGAAAGATGTTTCCATCCTGCGTAAACTGCTCGAGCCTTGGAAATACCGGCGATTACTTCACTCAATATGCTACATTATTTGTCACTCAGCTACCTAAGTATAACACTTCACTGTAGCTAATTCTTGACCATGAAGCATCAGCGACGAGGTAGACGACACCCGGTCTTGCAGCATTACTTTGCACTTTTAAGGTACAATGCGAATGTCGAACATAGCTACAAAACATGGAAGACTGTCAAGAGCACTTTATGCATTCTCCATGCATTCAAACAGGCAAACGATATTGACAGCGTACTCTAAATCGCACAACGTTTCACCAGCTGCTCATTCAATGCCAGCATTTTGGAGACCATTTAGTGCTTTCTCCAGTATCTCGTCGAAGACAAAATTGAACACGAATGGTCAAACAAGGCATTCTTCACGAGCACAACCGCTGGCTTAGCCCACCATAGATACTGATGCTGCCAGAAGTATTCATATACGGCGATTGCAATATGTTTAAATACTTCTGCGGCAATCCTTTGGGAAACAGCGACTCCATAAGAGCTTCACGGTCAAATGAATCAAAGTTACCCTTCAAGTCAAGGAATGGTGCGATTTTTGGCCGACGATGTGTGTGACGAAATTTGAGGAGTTGAGGCAAGAGATTTGGTCGATGCAACCGCGATCTGGTCGGATTCCGGCTGGCTTTTTGGGGTATTCATTTATCTTAAGAGTGTCAGGTGACTACGTATCACAGAAATTAACACTTTTCTGATTATCGGAACTAAGCCAATCCTGCATGCTTTGCGTAGTCGTTGCGTGATCCCTTGCTGAAAAGAGGGACGATGAGTGATTCACCCCAGGACAAAGGGATACACGAATTCATATAGACTGGAGTTACAAGAATAATGATAAGATGCATGAGCGCCACTGTTTGAAACATCCAGCCATTGACAAAATATTGAAAATGGGTTCTCGTAGCTCGGGTGAACTGAATTCCATTTCGCCTGTTCGCCGAGCTTCGCTAGCGCGCACACCGTTCGATTGGCTGTGCTACACGTACACACTCGCCGTTACATTGTGGGAATTTTCACTTTCTCGCTCACTATCACGCGTCGTCGTTACTCACGGGATGATATTATTCGTTTCAAACGTGCCAGGATATGTTTCGATGGTTTGGCTGTCTGTGTGACTCTATTTTCTCACTGTCCAAACAGGAACAAGAAAACGAAAGCATGCTGGATGGCCAGTTGCTCTTAATTGTACCCCTCTGTCAAAGATAACCGTCCCCTCATTGGTCAGAACCAAGACTCGGTCCCTGTTTCCCGGTTGGTGTCACGTTGTGCCAACCCATTTCTTCTTAATCTGATCTAAACTCTTTTACCGACAAATTTGTTGATATCGTTTTGCTCGCTCTCTATATCCGACAGACACCACAGTGATTAATAACAATTCTTTTATCTAGGATGAACTCTGTAAAATATCTTGGTGTAACCATATACAGCAATCTTCATTCGTCAATCCACATCCACAACTGCATTGACGAACTGCGGCTCCTATCATTTAAAATACGAAAGCTCAGGCAGCTTCACGCATCCCAGTCAGTTATTTCTACCCTTGTTTATCAGTGTATTTTCCCCATCTTACTCTACTGTTTCCCAGTCATTTGCCTTGGCTAACACAAACAGGATTTCAAAGCCTCATACCGCAGTGTAACCATTATTAGTGGTGTCTCTTCTATTCCAGTGAATGAATTAGCTTTAAAGCTTTCAGAGTATCACGTAACTTCCTGTGTGAAATTGGTTGAGAGCATTCTCACAGATCCTGACCACCCATTGCACGCAGAACTGACGCGTTGTCATCCCCATCATTCAACCGGCACCCAATTCCACCAAATTTCTCCTCGAATTAACGCATACCGCAATTCACCTATACGATATCGTGTTTGTGTACTCATAAACAAAGAGTGAATAATAAGTGAAGTTTGTCCTAACCTTCAATTATGAAATGTCCCCGTAGATTATATGCACCGTGACGACCGGTGTTTATGATCTGTTTTTAATGTCCTGTGAGCTCCAGTTCTAGCAAAAGTTATACGCAATCCACAATACAATTTATCTGCTGAAATTCAAATTGTGCAGAAATTGTTTTTCGTGTTTAACGAGGACGATAACCTTTTTAAAGATGAGTACATGAAAATTACAAAGTATGTTTCAAGTTGCTCTCGAGATTATGAATGGGATTTTCTGGATGAGAACAGAATGCCGTTTGTTGCTTTGTGCTTTTTTTGAACTGTAGAAATTCATGATTGTTTGCGTGAACCAGACACTGCCCCAGCCGAAATTGGGTGATGTGTTGTAAGAAAGTCATTTGTTTCTTCATTCACTACAGCTCTACATGACGTGCGAGAAACACAGTGTACGAAACCTGCGTTCGATGGTTAGTCCAAAAAAATTGAAAATAAAACACTGAAATCCGATATTGGCATTATTGATCTTTGAGAAGCCTATCAAATTTCCGGTGAGTTAATGGAACTGTTCTAGAGGCTGGTAAAATTGGCACCAGTTATTGTCCCGTGATCCAGGTGTGAAAATAAGAAAGTTCTAATAACGTTTTAGTCGTTGATGCCGGCTAGCACAGGCACAGAAGATTGGTAAACCAAAAGAATCAATATGTTGAAGAAAATTACCATATCTACCACCCTCAACGATCTATGTATTTTTGTCTAACCCCTCAGCCTTGTGTTTTTTTAATTATTATATTTGCCGCATACAGTCCGAATATAATGCAACTGCGAAAACCGCTACTGGCTATGCCAATTTCAGTGCACTTTGAAACGAATACTTTTCCTACTTAGTCATTCTCTCTCTGTCTTTCGTTATACCTTTATGAAAGCAAATTGTCTGGATAGGCCTTGCACGAGTTGATTTCTGTTGCATAGAGTCCGCCATGAGACAAATTGTACTGCACTATTCCAGTAGTTGTATTCTTTTAGAACACTTGTCGCTAATGAGCATAGAAAGGTTTCATTATGGATACGAGGCGTTTTCCCGGAGAGGTGACGGATCTTCGATATGACGCTATATAGGGGTCGTGTGGATGTCAACTGAATAGAGGGAAACCACTTGTCACCTGTTTTGACTTTGTTACACTTCGTCGGCAGTACAACTTCATTTACCCAACTAAGGGTGGAAAACTAGACATGGGAACAACTGATGCAGTTGTTCCACGTTATCTCTATACGATAAAACATCACCCATCTTCACAAGCTCACTGCACACCACAAAATGTGCTACCAGGTAGTATCAGAATAGTTTACTCGCCTGTAATCGATAAATTCAATCTGTATAAGGTAAACTCAACCTGAACGCAATAGCTGTTTCTAGTTCGTGATTTCCCCACAGCCAAGCAAATCCATTGATCCCACTCGATATCGGGTCCAAGGACCTCACTGTTGTGCGGTCTAACGCATTTGTCCACGCATATATAATTGAAACTAAACCGTTGAATGCTAGGTGTCAAGTACAAACCAAAAACCACGTTACTCAGAAGGGGCTTCCCATGTTATCACCTCCGCTCAATGTTGTGAAAGTTTTGGGACCAGGAACGTACGTACGCAAGAGAACTCTACAAAATTCCAATGTCACGTAGTCAGGATGAAACCAATCAAATGACACAGAAACAGCTCCTACAGTAAGATCGAACACAGCCTACTCGTTCCGTACGGAACCCGAAACCAGTTGACTATTACCTATTATAAACGCTAAAAAAAAATATGGAGGTGATGTTTTGCGGTCTAACGCATTTGTTCGATAACACTTGTAAGGATTGCTCCTCTTTAACTCACTCAACACTCAATACACACTACAGACGTACAAACATACACGCACGTGGCATGGACATTCCTCACATGCAACCTTGATTACATTGACCAATCAGACTGTACCATGTGTATGCTTGGTATTGATTGGCTGACTGCTGATGACTTGCACGGCCAGCACCGGCGGATGACATGCTTCTCTCGTCGTACATGATTTACGTTGCTACTGTCTTGTGCCTAATTAAAAGGAATCACTTACGTGTATATTACGAGTTCTATGGAATACAACACTGACAAGCAGAACTCAGTCGTAATATCTGCCTGGTAACCTAACATTTACTCAAATAACTGCACGTTTTCAGTGAATGGTACAAGAGGATCAATATGTGCAAGCCTATTACAAACTTTCACCCATCTAACCTCTACATGAGCCTTCACGATCGTGAGAAATGTACAAAAAAATGTTAACAGAATTTCACAGAGCCCCTCTGCGTGACGTATAATCGGGTATACAGCGAAATCATGATTACTTATTCATATATAACGAGCAGTTATTCCTTTGTTATGCTTGCAATAAACCTTTTAAATACGTTATTGGAATCTCGGTAGAACCAAAATATCCGCAACAATGGTGGGATTTAAATACATTTTAACCAAATGTTATGCATGTCCCAGCTATCCAGGTTCGATCTGTCCCATTCCGAATACGACGAAATTCGAAACACATTCACAATTGTGTCACGTTTATAACCACGAGGAGCATGCTTAACGCAACATAAAACCTCAGTCAAGACGAAACAAATAATGTTGACACACAACACCGTTAATACGGTCCAGTGAAGCAAAATATATTATGTATCAACTCGGCAGTAGCAGAAGAATTCGTATGCGGTGATAAGTCATCTACAAACAGTGCTAATTCAGGGAATACACTGGTATATGTGATAGAGTATGCCACATTCAAAAGCGGTTGCCAAGTTTGTCTGGGCAGCTTGTTCTGTTGATGCTCACTCAATCTGCGATGGCGAAATGGAAGAGTAATCCATTACTGTCACGTTTGAATAGGTCGATACCAAATTTCACCCGGACTTTATCAAGATGAAGAATAGTTTCACTTCTAGCGGTTCACACACACCACATACATAAAACATACAAGCCTACAAATTTGATGTTCAAAGCAAAAATAAATCAAAATTGATATTTTGTCACACTCGTGAATACATTGTACCCTATTTATTTTACTTCATTTACTTTTCTAATCAGATAGATCAAGAATGGCCATATTGACGAATTTTAAAGGCAAGCGTTTGGTTATTTATATCACTTTGTGGAATTCTGGTGCCACAACCAGCATAAGTCATACTTCATGTATAGTTTGATATGTCAACTCTAGAACACATTTTCACGCAAACAACTGTCATAAATAACTGGTAATCATGTCATTACACTTCTTATTAAAGGATAGTTTCAGGGCATTCAAAACCTGGGACATGGCAGAGTCCATATGCATTTAATGTTTGACCCCTGACCTGTGTGACAAAGTTCTCTCTCCACTTCACCTGGACTCAAGAAACTCAGTTCGCACCCTGCGCCTACACACATTTTTACGCCGTATGAACGATTCCTCAGAACCGGACGACAGGAAACGTGTGACCTAACAGAAATTTCTGGAATCACAAACCGGGTGGTGTGGTGTGCAATATACGGAATACACATCGTGATTGATTACTCACAGTTTAATATTATCTTCCTAACTACTACGTTTCACGCTGCCATGCAACAAATTATGACAGGATAATGAGTTATTGAAAGACATTGTTCGCCTGAAGTCCGGTTCTAAATGCGTATAGCGATATCTTTCAAAATTTGGAGTGCTGCATTTAGTTTTCTAATTATTAACAAAACTCTCTAGATGAAGACCAGCGAATTGACAATTTTTTTGTAAAATCAACACATAAAAGCTTATCAATGCTTCCATTTTCAGGTCACGATGTTCTCGCAAACACCTATATGCGTTTCCCGTTTTTGCAGTCTGTTATCTTGTGTGTTCATTTTATTAGTCATCTGGGTAAACCTTATTATCTTAAAGAGTCCGCCTTGGTTCACAGTTGGAATGACCCAAATATCTAAATAGTCTAAACCTTTCATTTCCAGTGAAGTAAATTACGATAAATCACGGAGCAACTCACCCCGCCTGTTATTTGGTGGTCATCAACAAGAGAGGATTAGGTGTATCATTGTGACCACAACACAAGCCATTGGGATCCCCAACGCAAATTCTTTGTTCACAAGAACACTCGATCACTTCCGACTATTACAAAACAGTATACAATTATCTCCCTATACCCGCGGAATGACCCAAACCCAAGAGTTTCCGAAGATGAAATATGAGTAACATCCGATCATGGGACGGAAATACGACGCTTTATCTGCTCTGCAATAAATTGTTCCACATCAAACACTGCTAGAAAAATTCCATCACTGGTCAATGGACAAATCACCGAGCACGAGTTTGTTCCATACAGTATCTTCAAATGTCGAATGAAGAGAAATTCGCACATCGGTCTGATACAGTAACATTGGAGTATGACTGCGAGAGATCAATATAAAACGGTGACATCAGAAATGTTTGGTTTTTTAGTCTATTGTGCATCGAGGAAAGGTCTCCATTTGTTTTCCCAACATAGTCAATTTCCTGCTATGTCGTACCCTTCGGGAATTCGAAAAAGTGGATAAATTCCAGCAACTGCGACATGTTATTAAGCGGTATGAAAAATCGGTTGGGAGTATTATTACAAAATAAACCGGATCGATGAAACGTAGGCCAATTACTTTACATGTCCCTTATGTTTATAATTCCGTTTCGTTTGTTTATAACAGAATTCAGATACGTCGTCCTGCGTATCATTTAGGTATCGAAAAAATTTAAATCTGCCATGATACCCTCAGGTTAATATTGGTACTTTGCATCCGGTATTTAGGCCCTTTTCAGTTTTCAGTTTCTAGTTATGTCGAAACTATCTACCTTTTTCAGAGAGTATTCGTCTAACTCAATTAGCATATAGTAATTCCCGATATTCCTCCATTCTTTTGCAGTGTTAGGCTAACCATAGAATCAAGTATATGACGTCCACCGTAATATACAATTAGTTTAGCTCTAACAAGCATAACATCAATCATAACCCACTCGACGAAACAAGAATGAACCGGATAGAACACAATGATAACACAGGACAGAAATTTGCATGCGAAAGAAATCGCGTCAACCGGTACAAAATAGAGTCGGTACATTGACTTATTTATCGGAATCCAAACTTTTTCCCTGTACTATCTACTCGTGATTCTCTGCTGAAAATGTGTAGCATTAGCTCTCTACACATCTATTCGTTGATTCGCTCTTGTTTTTTCCAGTGTTTGTTCAAGCCGATTGGTATATTCGTTATAGTCTTTGTTGGTAAAACGGATGAAGTTCAACTTGTGATTCACAATTTAAAGGTAAATGGTTCCATCAATCGGGAGCGCGTCAGACCCGGGTTACGATAAAGCTTACCCAATGATCTGTGCCACTTCATCGGTGCTCTAGCAAGGACATGTACCATTATTGTTCATTCACCCGGCGTTTATCGATCACCTCGATCTGACATCTTACTCCGCAAACCAGATTACCAGTCCTTCCCGATTATCGTTCACCCGCTTACACGTAACTGTGATAGAGCCCATTGATAGACCAAATGGACGTGGCTTTCGTGTCAACTGCAAGAAAAATGACCACTTTCTGGTGCCCCACAGAACTGCAGCAAACCAACTTTGTAGATTATAAAGATTTATTTTTAGTAGTCCTAAATCGTCCTTTGTCTCACCTTAGCATTCCTTTGGAAGTCAACAAGCGCACTGTTTAAACCACTTGTTC
Organism: Echinostoma caproni; assembly: GCA_900618425.1. NCBI lineage: Eukaryota > Metazoa > Platyhelminthes > Trematoda > Plagiorchiida > Echinostomatidae > Echinostoma > Echinostoma caproni. Next base: position 2,587 of record UZAN01051985.1, on the reverse strand, counting down.
AATCCGTTTCCTGTTCAATCCGAACTCCGAGCATTAGTCAAGACAAACAACTTCGATGGATCCAGTAACTTCTGTGCTTCTCTAATTGAGATAATTTTGAGAGCATTCACTGCTTCACATTGTTTTTTTTTCTTTGCGACGCTTAGCTTGATTCGAGACGAGTTCACCTGATGACCAAAAAATGGACTTAATGCAAAAAATTAAAATAACCCACTTCTTCATCCTGCTTTTCTAAACAGACCATTTCCTCTGCCTAAAGAAGCATATCAATAGACAAAACATACCACTAAATGTTTCCGAAATGAACATTTGAGAGACCAAATCACTCCCTGGTCCACGGGTTGCAACATTGTAGAACAGTTTGGAAACAATCGTAGCAATCTGACGTTGGAGAACATTGCGGTTTTGTAATGGCAAGGGGTGTTTGTTATAGATAGTAAAATAGAGCGTCTTTGGAAAACCCCTTTTGCGGTTGACATCAAACAGCCAACTGTGAAATAATGCGGAAGTCATCTTTGTTTTCTTTGAAGAATTATATCTGCATGGAAGGCTTTTTCGATCCATACCTTGGAGCAGTAACGTGACTATCTTTTTGAAATTCTTGGATCCAGAAACTGTTTCTCCTTTGAGACTTGATATCCTTTCTTTATGGTACTTGTACTACATAGCTGTTTCATCTGCACTGAAAATATCAGCCAGCCTATCCAAGGGTTAACTGCATTGACCTCATTCGCGACTAATCCACTTTATCACGTGGTACCTCCAAACTTTCTCCACGAACCTAAAAGGAAACGCATATGGGTTGTTNGGGTTGTTCCTCTCCTACTTTGTAGGATTTATTAAAACATATATCTGGCCAGGAGCGAAACCAACGTTTCTAAGCGTTGAAACCACGATACTGTATTGTTTGTGCCAACTAGATTACCTTATTCATACAAATGACACTCTCCGTCATGCGGATCTCTTTCCTTTTCCCCCATAACAGCAAAGCAAGCCAAGATTGCCTCATTCGTTGTCAAGAACTTTTCATTGTTTTTCAGATAACGTCTTTCCTGAGATGCGCCGGTGTTCCGAGAGTGGTTCGATGTGATATAACACTGTATACAGTTTTTCTTGAAATACCAAATGATTCGGCTACGATGGTCTGAGGTGCATCCAGCTGATTCAGTATTTCCAACTCACTCCGATCCACAAGCGCTTGCACGATTCGAATTCACGTGACACTTTCTTCGGTTGTTGGCATCGGTGTATCTTCCTCAAAAAAGATTGTCCAATCAGTAAAAAATGCATTTTCACGTCACACTAGGTGATAAGCCATTGGCCGAGTGCGACATTGCCGGGTGGCTGGTCAATGGCCCTCCCGAACATTGGTCAATGACCAAGTGAGTAGATATCAGGAACTGCGACATATTGAGAGGTGTTACATTGCATAGTGCTTGGTTTGGGTTTTCCAAAGAGTGAGAAAATATCAGAAAATGCTACTTCCCAGGGTTGCCACATAGGAGGATATTGACTGTATAATTGCTGAAAACAGTGAGCAGTAATTACCAGGAGTTTAAATATAGTGGTAGGTAGAATTTGATATGCCGTACACCTTCAGTCAGAAATGGCCCTATGCTTTTGAAAAGTTATTATTTCCTAGGTATTTTGTTGGCCAGTTTGAAGACATACTGTTTTATAGCCGATGAAAATTCATGCAAATTTATACGGATCGGTGAGCACTATATTGCCTAAATGTATTATTGAGATGGTCTATTGTGGAAGGAATAAGTGTCTGTCCTAACGGACTGACATATACCGGTAAAAGAAAACTCTTAGAAACTTAAGTTGAATTGCCATGAGCATACTTCATAGTTCCGCAATTGAGGTCGCTGTTACTAAACTCACAGTGTATGCCGGACTTTATATTGAATTTTATGATTGACATACACTCTTGCTTAATCACCGACTATAAACTGAGCAAACCCAACGTTATCGACGAATGTTAGTTCAGCTAGCGGAAACAAAGTACAAAACAAGCTCACATCTCAGACAAACTAATGATTCACATTACTAATAAAAAAGATCGCTGCTTTGTTGCATAGTTTGGTTTCCGTAAATTGGAAGAGTCGGCATTATTTGTGAGAATAACTATTTTCCCAAAAACATTCAGGTTCATTGAGAGCACATCAAAATGATTTTCACGGAGGTGAGTGCAACTGCGAATAATGATATGAGGCTTCTAGATTATAGTTGATTGTTAGGACAGCATAAAATATATATCATCTTAAGAGAAAATCTCAACACATAACGCAAGTTCTATACCTTACCAAACATATGAAACTCAAATCATTCATCGCTTACAACTCCCAGTACGCAACAACGGGACTGATTACATTTATAAATCATAAGATCAAGGAGTGTAAAAGCAAATAATGATTACTTGGTATTCAAGATTCGCCCACCCCTTAACTGAACTCAGTTAAGCTGACTGAACCACTCCAATCAATCTGCAATATGAACTAATTTCCATCCGAGTAGATCCAAGGCGATCTACCATCCATCGAGTAGACAATCACGATTCGAAACGACAACCCCCCCCCCCCCC
>UZAN01051983.1:0-18201 GCA_900618425.1 Echinostoma caproni | reverse complement strand
GTATCGGTTCGTGTTTCTGATTCGCTTTCCAGTCCTATGGACGTTACCCGTGGGGTTCCACAAGGATCTGTACTTGGCCCGCGACTTTTCCTAACGTTCATAAACGATCTACCGAAGGCTCTCGGGCCAAAATCATTACTGTTCGCAGATGACGCCAAAATTTGGAATACAGTAACCTAACCAACTGGCTCAGTGACACTCCAAGAAACGCGGAATGCAGTTCATCTGTGGTCCGTTATGAACGATATAGAATTAAATGTGCCAATATACAAGGTTCTATCTCTACGACACAAGGGGTGATTTTCATATTTCCTCGGAAATGAACAACTGCCACACGCCACAGGTGAGAAGGACCTGCGTATCATTATCCAAGAAAACCTAAGCTGCTCACACAGCTGCATCAAGGTATCAAACGCAGCTGTAACGTATGTCGGCTTACTTAAGCGGGTCTTCGGCCGGTTTGAGTCAGCTTTATTCCCCCGTCTACTATCAGCATACATTCGACCACTCAAAGAATACGCTATCCAGGCCTGGAATCCATGGCTACAGTGTGATTGCAATGTGCGGGAGCGTCTACAAAGGATGGCCATCAAAATGGTCAGGGGGTTGAATCGATGTTCATACGCAGAGAGATTGAAGTCACTGGGGTTATATTCTAAACACCACCGGCGCATCAGAGGAGATATGATTTTGGTATACCAAATAATGCAAAACCCAAGCCATCCGTGTCGCCGGCTTCTGAAGTTATCACCGAACGTTCATCTTAGAGGACACCCATTTAAACTAGTGGTCTCAAAATGCCGCTTGGAAATGCCGGCGTCAGTCATTCGCAGTCAGAGTGTGTTCGATCTGGGACTCTCTACCATCCTACGTCCTCTGTGCTCCAAGCATTGATTCTTTCAAACTGAGGCTCGATGAAACATTAGCACATCTTACATTCCAACATAAGTGAAGCTCCGTGCAGCAGTAGAAAAAGCACATATCATGTGACATATTACACAATCAATTGTATGTATCACTGGTTCTTACTCCACCGCACGAACCTATGGGACCAGAAATGCATGAGCTTGTAAATTAATCCCATAATAAGTCTTTGAATCTTTGAATAATAATGCCCTTTCTTCAAAGGTAGCTGAAAGGTTGTTCATGAATGATAGCTAAGGTAGGGATCTAAAATGAATCCTTGTGGAACTGCGTGGAGAGATTCTAATAGCGGCGACAGAGGATCAATACTTCCAGCTGGTACAGTTCGCTGTCGAAGAAATTCCTCTATTCAGTAAAAGTGTAGTCCTCGAATGGCGTAGTTATGGTGCGTTCGCAGCAGTTTTATGATGTAAGCACAGTGCAACAAGAATTCCAATCAGATAGTCATATTTATAAGTCGAATTTTCAGTTTCACTACTGTAATCGCAAACGGTGCTTGAGAACTACAAACATTTAGCGTAGATTTTTGTGCTGTATTAGTAGTGGTAGTAGTAGTATTAACAGTATTCAGTTACACAGGACTGTAAACAACTAGACTTGTGACTACCCAGACAATCCTCCTGGGGCTCCTACCGCGTTTCCTGCTTTCTTCCACCAATTCCCTCTGTTCAATCCAATTTTGATTGGTGACCTTGGCCCTTCCTTTCGTTTGTGCTTGGTCGATTATTTTGCCATAGTTCTGTTCATTGCACCTGTTCTGTGATGACGCTTGTTCTCGCTTTCGTGAAATTTTCAAATGGAACTGGATGCATGATAGGCATCACATCGGTATAGAACACAAGCGTGGTGCGAAAACAACGATAAATGCATAATATATTTAACCTGAAATGTACTGATGTCTTCGTCCACTTTAAATCAAACTGCGTATGCTAATCTGTTTTCCATAATCTTTCATCTGTCGCTGCTCATGACAAACTATCCCTAAGGCCAAGCACTGATGAAGTCGATGTTCTAAAATCTTATTTATATCCCATGTTGGAGCCCCGGGACAAGCTTGTTGTTTCGGTTACTCCTAAACATTTTGGAACCCATGGCTGGGTTACTTGTTACCTAACACCCAACACTGTTTGCCTAATGAGATCCTCAAGACTGTTTCCAAGTTCCGTACGCACTGTCGATATGTAATGCACCGCAAACCCGAATATCCAATCGATATTTTTATGTCTCCCAAGCAGCCTTTGTCTGTATGGCAATGACCCCGCTTTCTTGAACCATGATGATGATATTCATGCACTGAACAAATAACAAAAGAAATAAAAATACTCATTTATTTTTGTTCATTTTAATTTTAAAGCATAATCACGTATTGTATGCGCGTCTTATATAACCGTGCATTTTATGCCTGCAAACTTTTCATACTGTGTTTCATATTTGCTTTTTCATTTCTTTTTCCACCTTTTGGACGGTCATAGTGTTTTCGGACTCAACCACACTTTAAAGGGTCATACCAAACTCACACTAACCAGGGCGTTTATCTTTACTTGGAGTAAACGAACTACCATAAGAACAGTCGTACACGGACAATTGAGAAATCATAAATTTTAAAAATTGTTGTCCCCCGAAATGACCTGTCAGTTATTCCTTACACATTGTTTAGCAAGATTTCTGTTTTCCACAAGTGATTGACAAAAGTGACCATTTGTTTTTCCCTAGTTCCATTTTCTTTGCCCAAAGTCCATACCTTTCTGAAGGTCATGAAAGATGAATTTCCCGACTGTACCTTTGTGCAGAAATCGGGTTGTACGTAACTTACGCGTTTTAAACAAAAGGATATCACACGAAGAAGAATAACAAAAGGCTCTCATTTCCGGTTCCAATATAGTCACGGAGCCAAGTTAGTCAATCGCGTCTTTCCTGACATATGAACGTTCATAATTGTGCACAAAAATGACCTTGACTTCGATTGACTTGATATTACTCGGATTTAGTGAGTAAGATCTCAAATATAGATTATTCCTATGAAACCTTATTTATTACAATTTCTCTGGGTCATGAAAGAATTTCATTTGTGATCCAACTGAGTTGCTATAATGGATTATATATTAGATTAAATAATGCCTCATAACAAATCACCGAGATGGCAAGGGTTTATGGAAATACTTTGGGATAATCCTTGAGTCATTCCTATTGGAAAATATTGCGTTGTCATACTGGACAGAGTTTGTGGTTTTCATGTTCAGATCATTTAATCTTGGCACCCAAAGTCAGGCAAGTTTAAGTGACACTTATGTAGACTAGAAACTATGTAGATCGAAGTACACACGATATAAATTATTGTCCATACCTAAAGCATTATTACAGAAGATACATATAATGAAACTCCATCTGATCATAAAGAAAACATTTTAGTGTATCACAATCGGCCAGTACTGTATATTGACATCGAATGTTGTGTCATTCAACACAATACAATCTTCTAACGCGTTGATACTATACAGAACAATGCGTTCAATCGTGAACGCCATTCTTGTCTCTCACACGACCGGGTTAACTGATTTTGGCGACTTGTAACCCATTAAGGGAATGGATTGAGGCCATAGTGAAAGGATATTGTCAGTGTTTTCCTCCCGTTTGGATTGCTGCCTGATCTATAACATGCAAAAGACAATCTGTTATTTAGTGAAAATTCAGGTAAGTTACAAGCTATTCTGGAGAGTCTAAGCGCTAGTGTAACAGTGTTAGGTATGGGTCTAGCACGATCGAAGCGTAAACTGTTGCTGCAAGAATGGATTGGTCCAGCTCCCAGCCGCAGTGTACCTGTCGACGAAGCAGAGGCAGAATACATTTTTTTTTCACCTGGACAGCTACATCCTTCCTGGCAGATGATAAACAACGAATGAAGTGCTGATGTGCATACATAGTTCTCGATAGATATTTACCAAATTGGGACATTCGGACGTCTCACTGTACTCAAAGTGTTTTGTGTCCTGCGTTACGCTGCAGAGACTTGGTCATTACGGGACCAGGACGGGAAAACACCTTAGGTGTTCAAACACCTAAGGGATTCATCAAGTATCACTGGGACAGACGTGCTTGCTTCTCTGGTCCGTTTCAATGGAACAGCCCACTGGGTGACTAATAAGATGCCATTTTGTACCCTGCGTATGTGACAAAGCCTTACGTTTGTAGGATATATTAGATTGATGTATGCTCTCCTCCTATGGAATAAGCCAGCTTAACCTACTGCCAATGTATGAGATCACCAAGTGCCCTCCTTGTTTCCCATTCGTTTTTATTTGGCTGGACATGTATCTGTTGGTGGCTGTTACGACAAATCTATGCGAATTGTGGTCGGAACAACACCGTAACCCTGAAGTAACATTTGCAAACGGGTGTTTAGCACTGATCCTAGCCTCCCATTTAAAACATATCGTTGATTCGTATCTGCAAACACGCAAAAATAGTAGCCACTAGTGTATATGGTCTCAATATCACAAACGAAAACTTTACAGAGGAAACTCCATTTTGCCTCGGTATACAGAAGGAATCGGCAGAGCTTCGGTTCCATTTGTGAACAGAAGTGACATATGTAAATTCGGAGCATAGCTGTTACTGTAACAAATTCAAGTATTTTCCAAGCCGTAGAAAGATGATATTTCACCTCTTGTTCATTCATACTTTACACGAGGATGATGATCAAGTAATCTAAGTCCCTGTCACTGCCGTGCTTTAAGATTTGTGATAGAAGGTTTGACCCGGAAACCACAATCACCACCACTAACCCTAGGAACTGGGTTGCCAGCGAAAACAAGCGAGAACATTAGTTCCTCGTGACTGTTATACTCAACTCTTCTGCGGTTCAACTCCCAACACAGTGTCATGAAAGAAAGGAGTGGACCAATACATTTTTGACCCAACCACAAGTTTCATGTGAGTAATGGAGGATTTGATTGAATTTCAAATGGGAATTCGTCGCGTCTGTGGCAAATGAAGCGTGAACTGAAAAGCTAGGAAGCACTGGAAAGCTGTTTCGACCTGGTTGGGACACGACGAATGTAGTTACAAAATGATACCCATATTACACGACTTTGATCAATATCGGTAGTGGTTAAATCTGCTGTATTTTCCCAATGTCCTCAGTATTACACATTACTTTGAAAGCATTGATTTAACGCAACAGTAACATTTAATCGTATGCATGCATTTTTAGAGCATGTGTCAAAAGAGTAGGATATGTTCCGGAAAAATAGGACATGCCGGTCACAGGGGTACGAAATGACTGTTGTGTCATTTATGTCACTTGCACGCGGGGTGTTGATGAGTATATCTATGCCCGGGCCCTGTTTTCTTCGCTTCTGATAAGCGCGGTATCACTTGGCTCATACAGGATCCCAAGTGTGACATTCTACTTGGCATGATGTATGAAATGATATTCGCGTATGCCATCAAGATGCTGTGACGTCGGATATGAATCACTGTGTTTCAAGAAACCCGTGTTTGTGCGTGTGTTTATGTGTGCGATTATTCGAACACATATAGGTTCATCTGTCCCGTCAGAGCAGACGACCTAAGATCTAAACCTGAACTGACAGATAGTTGAGTTTGGTTTCGGATAACTGGAGTTCGTTCACTGGTGGAGCTCTTAGTTAGACATTTGTGAGAATAAGTACAGTTTCCATTAGTAGCACATTCTTCTAGCCATCAAAATTAATTGTGTGGAAACCATCCCGCAACTAGCAGTTTGTCAGCGAGTGAAAACGCAAAGAAATATTTCATAGGTTCTTTTCTCATTTTCACTAGCTCATCTACTGACTTACTATAGTCTATTTTCGCAGTCCATACGGCGAACCTGGAAGCTAGTTGCTTAGATTGGGTGCTAATAATTTTTAGTTGATTTTATATCTAGTATTGAAAATGACGATACCAATAATTTTTTATGCAACACCCCTGAAGAACAGATATCTACGGTGCCTGACCTCCAGGTAAACTGTCGACGAGCATAATCAGTGTTTGGATAAGATGCCTGAATTGACTATAATCCGGATATAGTATCAAGCTGCATTATTGGGAGAAAGAAATTAAAAAGAATTAAATTTCGGAACCAAAAAATGACCATCAACATGGGTTTCAAAAAACTGCATGTATTTATTTTTCCACCTCATTTGATTCCAGCTGAATCGAGTAATATGCGTTCTATATCCGTGTAAACTGACCTCTTCGTTCCAATCGATTACATCATTCTAAAGCCTGCAATGTTTCCCTCAGTTCTTTGTCATACGCCTCTCGAATAGTCATTCTATCATTTAACCTCACCTCGGGTAAACTGGTACAATTTACCACACTTCTGTGGTCTACCTGGTCAGGACAGATACTTTTGGAACTCCAAGGCCGCGGATTAACCCCTTCAACGAAATCTATTCAGGCTTGCTCGGCAGGGCAGTTTTCTCTACCAGTGAAGAAATCAAATTTTTCTTTATTTGCGCTGTTTAGAAATATATATATATAGAAAAATAATACAAGATGCAATTACCTTGAATTTCTCTATGAAGTTCCCCTTCTCGGAAAACAACTCTCCGAGAAAACTGTTTGTAGATTCGCCAGGAGCCCCATTCATTGGGATTGTAGCTTAGGCTGGGTAATCGTTAGCTGACTGCAAACGTCATGGTTTAATAAACGCGTGCTGTTTTATAAATAAATTAATACGAAGGAATTCCTCAATGTTCGGACTGATTTAGGCTATACTTCAAAATATGCTGCTTAGCATTCTTCTAAACCGTTTCCTTTTCTATTTCTCTTTCGTGCATCTCGGAAAACAAGATACCGTTGACATCGACTGAATAACACCACACTAGCCTCAACCGTGCAGTTAACTGTTCATGATTATTGATCGAAACTGTCTGCACCATTAATCCCCACGTCCGTACGTATTTACCAATCCAAACAGACACATATAAAGCTTTTATACTTTATTGAACTACGCAGATGCTTGTTCGAGTCAGTGCAGTTCGGATTTTGAAAGTCACCATCATGACAGCCTGATAATATTGATTCTCCTCGGGGAAAACTGTACCGTTTCCGGTTCGGAAAAGTAGATGCATAGAGAATTTAGATTCGAATTGGTGTGGTCGAATGTACCATTCATTCGTCAAAGTGATTTCAGATGTTGTCAACCGTTTCTGTATGTTATATCGACCACTTGCGAAGTTGAGGCAAACTAATGCGTCGACCGATAGCAGCCATTCAAGTGCAAATTAGGATAAGTCATAGGAAACGAAAATAATGTATTATGTGTCTCATACACAAATATAATGTTTTGCAGTGCGTTTCATCCGTGGTCCTCTACATCATGGAAGGGATACAATAATTATCGAATATCAACACCCATAAACGATTTGTAATTACCAGTCCAAATTTTGTTCTTTGATGAATAGTGTTCACACTCCGCTCAAACGGAACGGTTAAATCCGGTCAGTGTAACTCCAGGAACCTATCAAAATGTCTACAAAACCATTAGCTGTTTTCTGTTTAACTACATAAAAATGTAATTGCTACATTCTTTTCTAAACACTGTTCAACGCATTAATTTTAGTTATGCGAAATCCACAAGTATAATTTGAGTGGATGTAATCCATTTTTGAAGGATGCGATATAAGAAAAGATGGGTTCTGTGTGTCATACCATAGAGAAAATAAACATAAATCCAATCATCGTTCTCCTGGTTTCCATCTACACATCCTGCCCAGTGATACAATCATTGTTAATAGGAGCAGAAGCATAGCGTGAGCGTGTATTCTTTTGCCACGTGACTGGTCGCATCGTTCAGTACGCTGGGTAGTTCGAAGCGTAATTTTCAGACCCTTGTGTAATGATATTAGTGTTAGATTGGCTTGTTTTGAAATCAGATTCCGTTAAACGCACGAGTAACTTATTTCATATTGGATTACCAATGTTGTCTTTCAGTTTATCGCTGCTAGCAACCGGACTCCGAATAACATGCACGAGATAAACTCAGATGGAACTAAATTAAATAAAGTTATCTGCTGGAGTAATTTAGAAGAGGCTGTGTGGTCAAATCTGTTCAGACCTACCCCCTCCTGGATTATTTGCACTTTCAATGGTTCACGTGCTCGAATTAGATTTCCAGACTGATATATGAGAGTCGCACATGAACGATGTGTCGGATGGTCGACATACGGTGAAGCAGTCTGCACAATTTGCAAATATACCAACAGGTTGCCGCGAAAACAAACCAAAGCACGTGAGCATCCGTCTAATTTGTCTAAACTTTAACAGCAATTACTTAAAAGCAAGAAAAACCTGTTCCCACTGGAAACCAATAATCTTTCACGGGCACCTTAGCGATATTGACGTGAACCGTGCAGTGACGAGCCGAGGAGAAATTGAGACGTCTGGTTACTGTTTTTTTCAACTTTTGATGACCAAATCAGACAACCGGACATATAGATATAATTAGACAAAAAAGCTCCACGAATACCCATGACCAAATATGGTAAGCAGATAAACGACAGTGATAGCGGTTCCCCGGAAACGAAACGCCCGGCATGAATCAGAGCCATCTGGAGAAAAAAAGGAATGAAAATTTGTTTCGTCAGCTCCCAAATTGTCCGAAAGGAACAGGAATGAAGATGAAAACAAGGTGAAAAATTGAAATGATTTTGCATAATGTTTCACGGATTACAAAAATGAGTATAGATGAAGAAAAAGAAGATCGAGGAGTGCAAACATTTTCTGCGTGTGAAAAAATTGTGTCATAGTGTTCAGAATAAAAAATGACATCAAGTGAAACTGTTATCACATGTATTGACATTGATGATTTGTGCGCAGAGTGGTTGGCCGAAAAAAACAGAACTTTCGAAATGATATTCAACTCAGTGCACATAAATCACAAATCTGTCCTGCTAATTTTTCAGGTTCAGTTCACCGTCTGATCAGTACGAGTATCATTAGCTAGTCCGACAGAATACATATAAGTAAATAGTCGGCCTCTTCTATTTTGCTTAATCGCCGAGCTTGGAAATTTGTTTGCGAACGCTTCATCACCAGCCGAGATAATATCATCGGTGTTTGTGAATTGGCAGCGTTCTGATTGTACCCGTTCGTTTGTATATGCGTTCTCCTCCACTAACAATTTTCGTCCCCTGTTCTTACTGTGTTCGACTCGGTTCGCCGTTGAACTGTTGCGACGGGGGTGACGGTGGGTGCGGAGGAGGCGGTTGTCCTTTCGTCCTGATTGCGGTGTCCGTCCGTTCTCAGATCACGGCGTGACCCTTTTTTGCTGCGTCATTTGACTGATAAACATAACTGATAACTAAGCACCCACCAAATCAACGGATGGAATCGGCTGTCACTTGCGAACTGAAACTTGCAGACGTACTTCGAATTCGAGGGCCAAATCTACGAACAGTTGAAATGAACCCCAGTGGTATTACCGATTTATTGATCCACAGCCGAAGTCGTAATGCAAAAGCTGGAGAAAGAGGTTCTACCAAGGATCGTGCCAAAACTTTGGCTTCGATACGTTGACTACACATTGGTCATCTTGAGGAAGTTGGAATGAGAAAGAACACAACATTATCAATAACAGATCCGATGGCATCAAGTTCACACTGGAGACGAAGACTAAACCACTGGGATTATTGGATATCTCGATCATTAGAACGCCATCAGGAAACTGGGGACAACGATATACCGCAAGGCAACAAAAACGGACCAATATTAAACTTAAAATGTAATCATCCATACAGCCTTCAAACATTCTCTGTTAGAACCTTCTTCGAAACAATCCGAACGCACAGCAGCACCGGCGTACTCAAGAAGAAAATAAGAAAGATACCTCCTCAAAGTGTTCGCTCGTAATGGCTAGCCTCGCAACTGCATCAAAAGAACTCTGGATCAAAGAAAGTAGGAAACCACAGACGGAGAATCGGGCACCAGAACGACTCTGTCGTACACCAAGGAAGTTTCGGAAGTAATTACAAAACTGTTCAGATCATATGGAATTCAGGTAACCACAAGCCTATCGCTTTTTAAGAAAACTTCTGTCAAAACCAAAGAAGAGAACAATGGAGAAGAACAAGAGCATTGTTATCCACACCATAAACTGCAAGAACTGCGCGAAACATTATATCGGACTAACTGAAAGAAAACTGTCAACAAGGATCCGTGAACACCAATCGCTAGTCAGGAGACATGACCAACTACCTTGATTTCCCTCCACGAAGATCGAAAAGGACATCAGATTGACTTCGAATCATGGAGAATTATCAAACACACGGTCTAGGCACGCCAGAGGAATTCTCGAGGCATGGCAATTTTCACACAACTCATTAAACAGGTGCATCAAACTGGATCATGTGTATACACATCAATGCAACTGAGGGATCAAATGACGCAACAAAAATGGTCACGCCGTGATCTGAGGACGGACGGCAGCCGCAATTAGAGTGGAAAGGCAACCGCTCTCCTACCCGCTCACAGTATTTTAACGGCGAACTGATTCGAACACAGTGAGAACGAGGGACAAAAATATTCTGTACAGAAGAACACATGCAGAAACCTTGACTGGTATGGAAACGTTTGCAAACAAATTTCCCAGCTCGGCGAACAGGCGAAATGGAATCCAGTTCACTCGAACTACGAGAACCGATTTTCAATATTTTGTTTANTATTTTGTTTATAGTTTGTCTCTTGTCCTTTGTTGTTTTTCGAAACTTACAAAACATTTACGCACCGGATCATGGTGGAATTTTTCCTTTTCGCCTTTTTGTTCTTTCTCCACCTTACTATACATACATTCCCTTTATTTAACCTCATTCCACCCTCCAACATTAGATAGTAATTTTCACTAAAATTGCAATCAGTCCATCTTTCTCTATCATTACTTAGTGTGACGTTTGTCCTATCACCAGCTTCACAACACAACAGCATTGACTACCGTTAACATTCACCGTCACATTCACTTGCTCTGCTCTCTTGCCTCTACCGATTTTATGCACTCAGATGCAATCAGTGAATCGGACATGTATTCTTAGACAGTCATAAGTGTGTTACTGGCATAGGCGATTTATCGAAACGAAGCTTCCTCGGAAACAGTGCTTCTCACATTGTCTATGGGAATATTTTTATTGAGATGTTCGATGATAAACAGATTCCTGTAAACGACTGTTTATCGGGTGTTCATGGTTTAATCACATTCATTCAATTTGAAAATGCATAGCCTTTGTGTTTGGAACGCTTAGCACTTGTTCATATACATCGATATATGCGATGTAAATCTTTGTGATAACCAACAAAGAGCGCTAGACAGCTGTTTCGTTCTGTTTGGGACTCGTCAGCAGTGTGTACTTTTTGTGTCCCTGTCAGGACTCGAACCACGATCAATCGGATCGGGGCTCCAAACCTGTCCAATGCTCTTTGTTGGTTATCACAAACATTTCCATCACATTTGAATGCATTATCTCTTGAGGAATTAACGATCTGCCAAGGAGTGAAAACTACACCAAAGACCATCAAGAGAGCCTGGTGCCTCTGAAAAATCGAATAGGCTAATTCAAGCTTGATACTCTGAACATGGATATATATTTATAAGTATGTTTTACAATAATTAGTATATAAACTATCCGTGGAAATTGCTCTGGAAGCATGTCACCGCTTTCGCGGTTCTTACCGTTCCTCAGGCATGTGTATCTAGTAATCTTTTACCCTCTCATTTATAAACGTGCACTAAAAAAGTGGCTCGGCCTTGCAAATGAGGTTGTCGCGGCAAATATAAGTGTATTTCATTATAGGTAGTATATGACGAACTAGACTAAAGACTAGAATGAGAGAGTGATCGTACTCCAGCAACATAACATCCATTTTCAAGGAGACAATGTAGCACAGCTTTGCCGTTCTCAGAAAGAGAATCAGCTACCTACTGACGGTTATCTAATCTTCAAAAGTAAAACAAACCTTTTGGGTGCTTCCTCACTACGACCAATTCCGTAAAAAAAGTAATCGAGATCACCCCTATTCAGTGCAATACAGTTGAACTGTGAGTGAACAAACTGATGTGTAGCCTCGTGGTTCCACATTCACAAGTAATAGACAAAACAATGTGACCGCAGGTTGATTGTTGGTTACACTTTATACCCTGCAATGTGTTCTGTTCAGCGACCTTGTACGACAACCAGTAGACGAATGATAATACTCACTCATGTTAAAATCACTAGGTCATTCGAATGTATTAGAAATTCGCATTCCATCGATTATCATACCAAAATATGACGATCATAGTACCAAACTGTTTATTTCACGTTATATTCCAAAAGGCTGCTATCGGTATAGTGTGACAGAGCGGTAGAGTTTCAAGAACTGTTCTTTTTTTAATGAGCTAATGATACGGGGTCTACTGTACTTTCGCAAAAAAACGTGATAGAGAATCCCAAGGTTTCCATTAAGGAAAAGAACCTTTATACAGTTAAACCAAATGTTTTGTCAAAATAGCATCACGTTTGGTACCAGGTGTACAAATGTGATGTGGATCGGGCGGTGATGGTCCATTGATTAGGTCACCAACTTGTGACCCTGGAGTCCCGGTTTCCAACCGTTCCACCGCCACCCGTCTACTCTGTGTCTGTATTTTCCCAGGCTTCCTTTGTATGGTTGAGACCCTACTTTCTGATTTTTGACTGTGTGTTTGTATATACAATAAATAAAAAGGGAGTTAAAAGACATTCACACATTTCATTACACTGTTGTGTACCCTACCTACAGACTTTTTATGCGGGAATTCCAGTATAAGTGTTTGAAATATTGACTTGGGTGGACGGTCTTGAGGAAGACTCCAGGAAACAAAATGTGACCAAAATGTAACCAATACTCTTAAAGAAAGGTCAATTAGATCTCACGATACGGGTTGCATCAAAACGTCACTCTATATTGGAATGCTGTCTCTTGTCCACCTCCATGTCCACCATTTACTGACGATGGAACAACTGTGGCAATGGCGTCCAGCAAGGGTTTCACTATCGATTGATCACCTGACAGATAAAATAAACACACCAGTGATAAGAATGGTTTCCCTGGACCTGCGGGATAACAGATACACTGTGCACCAAAGCTATCGAATGTGTATGATGTCTGCAGAAGCCGGTTCTCCTTAACGAATACACTGATGCCGTTTGAGTGCAACTTTGTCCGTCTGTCGGCGCACGATTGGTAACGCGAGCAGATATCTGTCAATGAAAGCCTTTAGTTCTGAAAAGAAGTAAACCGAAAAGAGATCCATTTACTTGGATGAATTACTCCTCTACCATTTTACCGACTGAGACGCTAACTCGAGTCGAAAACCCCCAACCTGGAGGACCAGGAGACTGAATTTCGTCTGACCTCTACCCATTGACCTTCCAGGCATGGTTAGATCTGGGGCTTGACAAAAGCCACCCCGTATAGCTCCTTGGGTCAGGGAAGTGCACAGGCCGTCACACCACGTCAAGGTGCAGTCTGGTCGTGATGAGCGAGTCGAAACGGGAGATAATAAACGAGATTGAGAGAAAACTTTTGTGAAAGAAACAATGATTTTTCAGTACACTGATCGAAGATCAAACTGTTCATGATCATCCGACAATTTCATGATTTTTAAATTAAGCAGAAAGTCACTACGCACTTAACCTAGTCCCGTGTTTTTGCTTAGTCTGTGTGATATCGCACATTCTGAAATATTTTCACATCCAGTACACAAGTTATTCGATATTTATCCATTCACTCGAAATTTCTGGCGTACTACAATTCACCTTTGAATTCGAAACCGCAGATACAACTTCAGTTGACTTAATGAAGCATATGCGAAATTCATTCTAACTGTAGATCCCGCAAAAACTAATTTGCTTGGACCAGGAAAATTTGGATTAAGTTGTAGCTGGTATTTTAAAAACAACCGCCAGAACGTCGAGGACAGAAATATCTATGAAATATCATGCCATAAAGGCCCTAGTGCTAAATGATGCTAGCGTATTAACTGCTAGAATATGCTCCAATATGGAAATATTTATTCCCCTCACGTGACTGTAAATGAGTTAAAATGTCTGTGTCACTCACTTCACCTCCCGTGATTTACTGCAATTTTAGCCAGAGAGTGGCGGGAGGGAATGGATGTGATCGCATAACAAAAAACACTAACAACCAAATTATGTATGCAAATACACTAAGTGATTCACTGAAGATCGAATAAAATCTGAACGCCTTAGGATACGTTACGTTGAGTGTTTTGGCATTACCGACTAATGTGTATTAACTTTCCTAGTCGGATGGTGATAGCTGTGTTGAAAATTCGACACAATTCATTCTGTCAGAACAATAAAGTCCCTATCCATCACTTTTAGCTCGTCGCAGAGAATACGGTTTACCACATTTTACGATCATGGTGCAGATTCTCTTTCACTAAATTTCTAGGTCCACCTCAGGGACGCCATCCGCTCGCTCGTCCTCGTAGCGAAAATCCGCGGTTCCATATTTTGGAGCACAAATGTGCGAATCGGATATTCAGGCTTGGCGCCGAGGCTCGAAACCACGCACATTCCAACGGTCACGCAGGCTAATTATCTTGGCGCCACCACCTTTCAAAACCATGGTGATCTATGAATGAACGTATGCGCTATTATCTCACGTTCGTGTGACAGATCTGCTCGTTCTCCTATTTTGTTCACTTAAAGTCCATTTATGAAGGCTTTTGCTTTTACAGGGGTCGTTAGCTTATATGTTTCGCCATTGTTTATTCTTGGTTAACCTAGCAGATATCAAAGTCAGGAACACATGTAATATTCAAAGTTTAGTCTCGTACATCAATTTGTTATTGACATTTTTAGTTTGAATCCTCAATCAGTAGTCTTTCTATATAAAAATCAATGATTTCCCCCTTATTTACCTTTTGATATTACTTATAAATAAATACTCCATCAACTATTTCCTTTCAAAAACTGTCGTTCCGGGTGTTAGTCAATTCTTCCTTTTATGACCTCTCCTGAAAAGAATTATAACTGCATTCGGTTAAATTCAAAGTACCAAAGTTTTATCATGGGAATCGCTTACAAGCCCATATTTCTCTTGTTCCCATATGACATTGACATAGATGAATTGTTTCTCGGTGAAATAAAAAATCATTTGTCATATAAAGTTCCAGGTAGGAGATAATAATTATTGTAGTCTTCAATGAATTTGCATTTATTTTTAGTTGTGTAAGAATGTGAGGTGTGGCCGGGTTTGATCAATTCTCCGCAAAAAGGTTTCAATAAATGACGTGAAATGGGAGGCTATTCCAACTACTGCACACTCTGATTGCAAAAGACTGACACTCTGAATTCAGTAAATTGAATCGATGTTCGCTAAGATGTATATTTTTTCACAACATAAGCAGCGGCCGACATGGATAGTTTAAATAGTTTAGATTTTGCAGAAATCGGCACGTCAAAATGAAGTAGTCGCGAATTCGGTAGTGAGGACTACAATATAGTCCCGTCTTAGGTGAGGTGATACAATTCGTTGACCGTCTTGGCGACATGTGTCATGCACGCTGAGTTTCACGATTAAGTTGATGGTCCGAAGTTCAGCGATACGACCGACAAACGTGGATTGTCCCAAAGTCGCATTACTCCATTGGTTTCAACGTTGTGATTGATGCA
The DNA here is from genome assembly GCA_900618425.1 of Echinostoma caproni. Classification (NCBI taxonomy): domain Eukaryota; kingdom Metazoa; phylum Platyhelminthes; class Trematoda; order Plagiorchiida; family Echinostomatidae; genus Echinostoma; species Echinostoma caproni. The sequence goes on along the minus strand of UZAN01051983.1, from coordinate 2,599 downwards.
TGGATGTGCAATTTGTGGAGCAACTGGAGGATCTTACATGATTGTCTGATTGTCTCCAAAGGGGAACTGCACCAACAACTGAAACACTACTGTGCACGGATCTGACGCGTCCTATTATGATGTGAGTGCAGGCCACACGCGAGAGAGAAAAAGCGAGAGAGTGGAATCGAAAACGCTCACAGCAAGAGTAAGAAAGCGGAGAACAGAAGGAAAAACGTTGACTAGAACAATACCATAGGCTGTGGGTTAAGAGGTTTCCGGGAAACAGGAGCATTTGGTTGCGTTTCTCTCACATATCACACCAACCAGGAGTCGCTGATACACGTACCGAATTTGTAACCTTGTGGCCGTTTTAATGCCTGTTCTATCCTTGGGAGAACAAATGTGGTAGTCTATCTATTAAAGCAGGGTGGGCCATGTAAAGTACTTGGGAAGTAACTTTCGCTGGTCCTTACATACCCAAAGTATTGCTCGCAAGTTGAAAAGGTGTTCTTTTTAGATAATTATACTGCGCCAATTCTGTTTTGACTCGTCGTTGATAAACACTCTTGTTCAGCAATCTATCCCTCCCTATGCCCCTTTACTGCCATATTGTGATTTCCCTGGTATGTTGAAGACTGATTTCAAGTTGCTGAGGCGTGGCCTCTCAACGATCAGCCATGTCTCCCAAGTTCCACTATCTGTGCTGATTGGCAACATGTGTAATGCTCATATGGATGCATGCTTAAAGTTTGCTGACAATATCCTAACTAATTGCAACCATCCTCTTCACACACTGACTTCTGTGCACGCAAATCCCACCCCTCCACCCGTTCCAAGTCCATGCTTATCCCGTCTCGCATATCCGCATACAGAAACTCTTTGGTACCCTACCTTGCCCGGGAACTGACCAAGAAGTAAAGTGTTCGTTCTGAGCTTTCTAATGAATTTGATAATTAACTCATACCTTTGTACGTTTTCACATCCCACTTTTACCCCTGCTTTTACCAGAATTCTAACGGTGGTCTATGTTTTGGCTTGTATATATAACTCGCTAAAGCTTGAATACAATACAATACAGAATGTTCTTGATATGCTTGTCGAAGGGGAATTCTTCAGAAAAAAAGGCACACACGTGAGTTAAGGACAACGCTTCAGAGCTAGAATTTTCGGTCCGTATATCACCAATAAACAGCAACACAACCGGATTCTAAGCCGGGGTGTTTGCTTGCAACCATCAATTATGTCGTCCCTCCCTTCATGTCCAACGATTTCCACCGAATGCTTTAAACATCCTCTACAAGTTTGATGAACTTGTATACATCTCCTTGAAATGAAACAAGCACGTTTGATAAACACCAAATTTCGGGCTGCAAAAGCTCCGCATTCGATTTTGTTTTCTTTACAAAATAAGGATGATTTTCTGGTGTATAAAACCCGGTCAAATAGAGTTAAATTGCTTTGCTTTCATCTTCCTAGTGATGTCACATGGAAGGTCAATGCGTGCTGACGTGTGGCCGTAAATCACAAGCCAAATCGGTTAGCATACGTTACCGCTACAGTGCAATTGGGTTGCGTTACAAAATACACAAACAAACAGGAAACTATGCATACAACTTTACCTGGAGCCAAAACTTGCTAGCTTCATTAAATGCAGTATCCGAATAGCATTAATCTATGCCTGCATTCGCTAGCCTCCTCCTCCCCGTGCCCCTGTGGCTCACCGCCCCGCTTCGTCCATCCCCAGACGCCCAATAAATGGTAATCTTCAAGAAAACAAACGCGCAATCCGAATTACATCAAGCCAAGTAACATGAAATAAATTAAACGAGCAGTGCATCTGACGTTTTCCTCCAAAACAATGGACCTCATTACAACCAGACGCATTTGTGCGGACGCGGGACGGAGACGCGGTCAACCTGCTTACGTCCATAGCATAACAGTTCAATCCCCAGCCAGCGATCAGACACCGACAATCACTTGCGTTCCGCTGATCGATGACGGTCGAATGTGGGAGTGCTTTATGTTCAGTGGCCGTAAAAGTGAAAGCTAGATTCAGTCGATATATATTCAAATAGAATAGCTGTACAGTGGGGAGTGAAAGGGATGAAGAAAGTCTGTTGTAATGATTTCAAAAAAATTTACTGATCAAATAAATTCAACAATAATCATGCTTTTGGTATGAATTTGACATGTCAACACTGCCAAAGAAGGCTCAATGTTGCCAGATATTACTGGTTTATTGCTTAAATTCTCGCCGTTTTTCAAATATTCATTTTCAAAGAAATCAGAGAATTCTAACAACCCAAATTTAGACTCAGTCAGTTATATATTTTTGGAAATCATACAATTTTAACAGAAAAAATAATAACACTTCAATCAGTTATGTACTCTCCATCAGTGTTCACTACTTTTTACCTACTTTTCACCAGTTTGTTGATTCCGTTTCGCCAGAAATCCTTTGGTGGAGTCTCGAAGAAGTTATTGAGCCAATTCTCAAGATGAACCCGATTTTCATTTGAAAGGCAGTGGAAGAGATGGTAATCCATCACGGCGAGGTCTGGGGAATACGGAGGATGTTGCAACGAAACGTTTGTGATACAAATCCGACTTCGTCGCA
>UZAN01051980.1:0-18203 GCA_900618425.1 Echinostoma caproni | reverse complement strand
ACACGGAGAAATTGTTCTATGACTGGAGTGAATTAAACCACAGCTGGAAATCCTTTTGTGCTGGTCTATCTGTGGAGCACCGTGTGTCTGGGTAGCTGCTTTCAGGGATAATCTTGGAGCCGACTCATGCTCAAATGAGAGACAGTTGCAATAAAAATTCACTTTAGTTATGTACCGGCCTTTTTGATCTCCGTAGGGAAAAAGAACTAGTGGGTTCTGGTATTCATTGTTTTGATCAAACACCTTGGGAATTTCTGGTGAATTACTTGCCATATATTTTAGAGATGTAAATGTTAGAATATCCCTACTACGGTATTAAACATAGAGATTATCATTCAATGACTTCTCGATAACCGTTTCAAGACAAATAAATAACCCTGAGGGAGCGGATGCACATCAACTGATCTGTGATCGTGTGCCCACTGATGTGCTTACATACGCTGAATTTGTGATTTTTTGAATCAGTGTGCTCTGTGCTTTCTGTCTGGCTTAGTCGATTGTTTTAGTTGTGCACGTCTAACGATAACTTTAATCGATAAACAGCAAATCCAAGATACTATTATGACGGACACATTCTCTAATATGCGTGCATTTTAGTTTTAGACAAGTCCTAGTTGACGCATGTGCACATAGGTAGCATTGGCAATAATTGTTCTGCTCCCTTCTTCATTTATTGAATTTTAAATTGTGCGGTAAATTTTTAAGAAGGGAGCTGTGACCAATCCACAATCACCCTGGGAAGGCGCAGAAAATCGTCAACGTTTATGCACCTCGAACGCACGAATTTCAGGTTGATGTTATGCTGTTTTTTCTCACTTGACTGGGGAGGCCTAAATCAAATGAATACAACACTACTGGGGTCAAATTCAACAGTTAGCATAATGATAATAAGTCGAATGTCCGCAATTTGTTGATCATATCAAACCGCCAATGTGGCGAATGTACATTTTCAAAGCCACAATTTCATACGTCTGTACCGAAGACAGTATTGAGCAGCAGTAAGGTCTATCTCATTGACTGATGTTTTCAACAACTCACCATGTTGTTTTAATTTTTGAATTACTTGTGATATGGACTTTACTTTTTGTTATCCGTTGTCTCAGTAGTCCCTCGGATATCCACAGGGAGCTAACTTAAATGGACACTAGAACAGCCGCAATATTCCAATCCTCTGACACTACCAAACAGTAATTCGAACCTCTTTCCGGATCGAATGGTTGCATTCACCTGAAATAATATCTCACCTCATCAGATATAACATGCTGGACTTAGCCCACCGCTACCACTGGTATTTAGTACACGGCAGGTGATTAATCCCGGTTAACAAGATCCGAATTTCTGGTGCCAATAGCGTCGTCATGGAACGCCGCAAAGATAGAACCCTCTTCGGGGTATCGAACAAATTGGTAAACGCGGCCCAACACAGCCGTCACCAATGCACAGGTAGGTGACATTTCGGACAGTAGGTTTTCCGTAAGAAGTTGATTTCTAAACAACCTGCAAGACAGGAAAAATGCAAAACAACCATGAACTAAAAGGTTCCAGTGAAATAAGCGCACTACTCGTTCTCAATCTAAAATGGCACGGACGAGCTCAACGTACCTAGGTGTAGTACTCGGAATATGATGCAAATAAATATCACAAGCATCAGACAATCTTCGGGAAATTCTTCAATGGCCAACTGACAACGATATGATTCATTTGGTTGCCTTCTTTCATTCAGCCGATCCGATTGGTGCCAATTGAGACCACAGAATTTGTCGGGAAATCTTTTTCCTGATTGGTTACCTGAAAGCTGTACGGTAGTACATGCGTACTCGTTGCACGATCACCACAACTTTCCTCTCTCAAGAGTTCCTCATCAATTCGACTTGCTCTTCGTTGTGATTTCCTTAGTGTTGCACTGGTTGAGGCTTCCGGTTCTACCTGTTGCATTGCATCTTCTTGTTCAACATCATGACATTGGGGAACCGTAGTGTCCGATTCAGGCAGTTCAGAATTGGTAGGGTTATTCTCTTTTTCATGGGGTTCCGATGCACCGCATTTCGTTCGTCTCTGAAGTGGATCTGATCGATGTGCTGTTGGTGGATAGGAGCATCAGTTAAATGGGTTATCTCCACCATTGACTGACCCAAGTTTCTAGTGATGATGCCGCGAACCGGGCGTAGATCGTTGCCCCTGAAGTATGTCACATCAGTAGAATCCATACATCTCAGGGAAGACCTCAGGCACCGTGACTTAGATAGCTTTACCGGACTTTCCTTAGTAGTCGCATGTGTCGCGTTTCGGTATTGCAGTAGGAAGTTGTCCAGAAACGTCTCCAAGTCCGCAAGTGATTTCGGATTCGCGGATGCCAGTGCACTCTTGACTGTTTTCACAAGATTCTCAGCCTGACCATTCGAACAGGGATGTCTTGGGGCTGCTCGTAAATGTCGACATCCAATGCTATCGAGCCAAGCTTTCATCTCCCTGGCACTGAATTGAGATCCATTGTCTGTGACGAGCACTTGCGGTATACCCTCCCGACTGAAGCATTTTCGGAGGGCCTGGATCAAGAAGGTTGTTGTTGGCATAATTGTCAGAAATACTTCAGGCCGTTTTGAGTATGAATCAATAAGAACCAAAGCATCGTAGAGAAAAGTACATGTCTGATGATCGATAACACGCACGGGTCAAGACAGTGACAAATGAGAGAGAGAAGTGACTAGACAGACTTGTAGGTGAAAAAGTCCGGACGGTGGCAAGCAGATTCAACAACTTTACCATTAGTTCATCCAGGCTTTATTCACCAAATTGTTGCAAAATACTTTTTAGCGTGTGTAAGTGGTTTGAAAAGGTAGTGTCTAGCTGAAACCTTTTTGGTGGATTATGTATGTGTAAAATTGCCATTTTTAACCATTATGCATTCATTGATCGAAGGCAGAGGTTCGCGTGCAAGATTCCTCTTCTGTGATGCTGGTACACAATTGCTCGATGTAGTTGGATATACAGCTGTTTTTCACTTTGAAAATGTTGATTCGCTCATTTCGTGAATATGGGTGGCCTAACTTTTCGTGCACATTGTTCGCTAATGGAATTATTGGTATTTTTTTGTAAAATTTGACTAATGCTTGAGAGAATCACACAAGGATTTGACTGAATGATCATTAGGATGTTACCAGTTCATACATTGCATGACCAGATTCGTCTTATTGTCTGCTTCATACCAACTACTGATTAAATGTTCGTTACGGCTAGTGCCTCGAAAGTTTGCACTCATTTAGTTGCTTCACTACGCTGCTTTGCCATTATCTCAGATCGATATTTTTCAGTGCGCAATCAACAATCAATTTTTAATGACTGCGTGATTCTTCTTTCCCCCGTCAGAGTTCATACAATCGATCACTTTTTCTGTTTCTCACTAACGCGAATCGCCACCCCCACCCCCNCCCCACCCCACCCCACCCCGGTTAAACCCCATCCCCTTTGTCAAGTATCCAGTGGAATCGTTATCATCCAGCTCGAAGCATAAATGGTCAATCCAGCGCCGACATCGAATATGTATAAAAGGTGGTGAAATAGAGCGAACTCATTGCCTAAAACGTGATCGGACCATAAGAAGAAATGCAACTCGCTTCCATCCTCCTGATCTCCGTTTTCCTTGCCTTGGCCAATGCCAACGCTCACACTGGCTACAGCGGACATGGCACCTACAGTAGCTACGGAAATCTAGGCTACGGGAACTACAAGCATCACGGAGCTTACAGCCACTACGGTAAAACGTACTTCGGCAAAGACGGTTACGGCTACGGTGGTTACGGTCATGGCTACGGTGGTTACGGTCATGGTCATGGCTATGGTCACGGTTATGGTCACGGTTATGGTCATGGCTACGGTCATGGCTATGGACATGGCTACGGTGATTTCGGTTACGGACATGGCTATGGACATGGTCACGGACATGGTTATGGCGGTTACGGACATGGTTATGGTGGCTACGGACACGGCTACGGACATGGTTATGGTGGTTACGGGCATGGATATGGAGGATATGGCGGATATGGTCACGGCTATGGTCATGGTTATGGCTATGGCAAATACTAGATTTGTATAGCACAAAACGAAATACAAAAAAGCTGATAAATATTTTGTACTATCTTACTGCTCTTTTATCAAATCGGGTTAAGCCGGATGAGCAAGGGGATTGTTTTATCGTTGATTTGTCAAATGCGATCCTGTGCCCATGTAAGATCAGATAAGGTTAAATGTATGAAATTTGGTCTTTTGAGGGGTGACCAGTGCAGTCGGTTAGTCGCAAAATAACTCATTAAAATAATTTATTATCACGCTTATCTACTGGACATCAAAATTTTACTATGGGAAATACTTACACGCGTTTGGTTTTCTCGTCCCATACGGTTTTCCGCACAATTGAATTGACCGATCGATCAAAAAGAGGAGATAAGGAATATCACAAATTCTCGCTCTTTCGTTCACTGATACAAATGTCGAATTTTAAGACTTGACAATAATTCGTTCCGTTTGTGCTTGAAAGAACCAACTGCGGGAGTAGAAAAAATGTGAGATAGTAGAGAATTTCAAATACCACACACTCTGAAGGCAAAGAAATGATGCCAGGATTCTACTGGACAGTTTTGAGGTATTAACTTGAATGAATTCCCCCTGAGGTGACAAGATGAACAGTGAACGACGTGAATGGTTGGGATTCTGCATTACCTGGCGCACCTGTTTATTGGATAACGTTCTGTGGGCCATACAACTCAGGCATTGTCTCTATTAGTGTGCAGACAATCGATTGTATTTCAATGTCTTATTTCCAATAATTATTTAAGAACAAGGACTATTTCATGTCCAGAGAAATAAGTATGCTTCAGTGTTGCGATTAAATACACATTCATTTTCGTTCCTTCACCGAGTTTGGCAATTTGTTTATGAACGTTTCATCTGCAGCCTAGGTGACATTTTCGGTGCTTGCGGAGTAGCGGTGTTCTGCTGCTATTCTATCACTGATGTAAGTTCTTCTTGAGAGAAACTTTTCTGCTTTGTTCCCGTTGTTCCTAATCCAGTTGATCGTTGAATTAGCACGTAGGGTGCGTGTGTTGGGGGTACAGTTGTTGTTCCGTCCGGATTGCGATTTTCCGATTCCTTTCCAGGTAAGATGTGAAATGTCTTTTGTTGCGTTATTTCATTCTTGAGTGACAACAGCGTGAACAAATGATCCGAACTAAAATACCTCAAAAATATGGTTGGTAGTGTGTTCTCCTAAGTGGAAGTGTTGTTCACAGACGTTTCGTAGCCTGGCATGTTTTGACCGGGCTTGGTCGATGATTTTAGCCCAATCGAAGTCGAATTCACATCCATCTTGATCTTCACGAAAGGAAATGGGTGAGTGTCATGTTTTCGGACTGCCGAATATCATTCACGAATCCTCTTTGATAGTGGTTTTTGGAGGCAGTTCTTCGAGTTTATTCTGTGGATAATGCTCCCCCTACTTTTTCTTCTCTGGCTTTAAAGACATTCCCTTTGGCAAACAGTCGGTTTGTGGGCGATTTAGATTCCGCATCTCTTGAATAGTCTTGATGTCACTTGTGAAACGTATTTCAAGTAGGGTAGACTTGTCCTTGTTCCTGATTATCCAGCGTTCGGTCACAGTTCTTTGGATGAAGTTACGGATGTTGCCATTGCAAACGAACACTATAAAGAGATGTCTTTCTCCATTGTTTTTGATTGCGTCAGTGATGAAGTATGACTGGATTTTTCCGAACAAATCCTAAAGTACCATCTTTTGTGGCCTTGTGCACCATTACTTCTGAAGTTTAGGATTTCATTCGCGTGCGTTGCTTTGCGGTAGATCGTTGTATTCAGAATTCGAAATGCTATTCTGGAGATTACCGCGTCCAAAAAAAACCGAGTTGATGATACTTCACCACTTCCTCTGTGAATATGAGTTCGTGAAAACTATCAATGATAATAACACATAATATAATTAATTATTATAATTATAATACAATATAATAATAATATAATATATAATATATATTATCATAATACATTATAATATAATGTATAGCATCATTATTAATCATGTTTCGTTCTTTCTATCTCCAGCTACTTCAAGATGACGAACGTGGCCTCGATGTGTCTAAGCCAACAGTGGGCTTGAATCATGGTGGTACTTTTTCCGCCAGCTTCACCGTACAAGTTTCGATTTTGTAATATTGGGTTTATGTTGCGCAAAAACGGTTTTTGAGTTTAGGTTTGCGGATTTATTATGATTGGAAGGAAACTTCAAGTCGCTTATATATATGGCACTCCAGACAAACAGACTAATAAGATTAGAATTGACCAACCGCATCGCATCAGTATAACCGGAATTTATTTACCAAACTGAATGCTGTGTTGGTGTTAAAAAATCGTACCGATGCATCGACGTTGAGTGTACAACTTACTTTGATATCAAAGACAGTGGCATTCAGCCACGAGCGTGATTATCTTCCTAAAATCTACAATGTTACTCAGTCAGTTATATTAGATAGGTTAACGAATAACTCCATGCAACTGATAATGTCATGGAGAATTACTTTGGGTTTTTCGAACCATGAATCGCTCACTAATCTCCTCGTTGACCAACTTTTAGTTGGTCATTCGAACCTCAACTTCACCTACATCTTCGGTTCCCTTCCACTAACTTAAAAAATATCCAGCTGGTGTTGTGTTGAATAAATGAAAAAAGAAGCAATATATCCAGGTGGAAATTTCTTGCAGTTTCCGCCTCTCGTCCCTACGCTCGGTGATTATTTTTCGTTCGATTCTCACAAGTAGCAAGTGATAATTGGGATTGAACAAAGCCTTGAAACTGACCGTAAAATCATTCATTGAAAAACAATAGCTTGACCGTTGTTATTTTGTGATTGATTTCTTCAGACTAGATTACTCGAAAATCTTTTATTTTCGTCAGAAAATGGATCCGTGTGTCTTCGAACGATGAGTAACCCAAATGCGATGGTGTTGTCAGTGGACCTGATGAAACCAGTGAAGTCCTTCCATGCTTTGGATACATACTGCTACATTCTGTTTGTAACTGAATGTCATAAAGGGCATATTCGTCAAAGGTGCCTAAATGTGAACACGATAACTAAGTACAAGTTAACTGTTAGGCAACCTTTCGAAGATGATTGCCTGATCAACGATTTATAAGCTACCTTTTTAGGTTGTCCTATATGCCTACTGACTAAACTTTTAGTAGTTGAGTTCGGACTCTGCAGTTGTTTCGCAATGAGGGTAGCCATACTAAGGCATGCGACGGGGATGGTCTACCTATTCTATTCACGCCAATCCCCTCGATGTTTTATGTGATTTTTCTGAAATACTATCCGGCAATCGTCTTTTAACCATTCATAAAAGCAAGTCAGCTAACGCTAGGCGCGGAGGACTGCTACACCGTCAACTTGATTTTGAGCCGTTCCTTCAAATTGAAACATATGTTCCCAGTGCAAATAATGATTAAAGTCCTCTAGATAATCAATGGGCATAAAAACGTGGATATTCAGTGAAGAGATAGGATCACATAAAAACGCTACTGATTCTCCTTTTGTAAAAAAAGGAATCAACATCAATATAAAACATCATACGAGATGATAAATCATCTAATACATGCACAAGTTCAAAAAAGGAGATTAAAGATGGTTACTGTTTCGCAGTATGTGTTTTCTCTTTTGTTTGAACCATGATAGGCTTATTACCCCCGGTAGGCTTTGAACCAACGGACGAACATTGCTCACTCTTCTGTAGGGTGCTCACTTACCAGATGAACGTGGACGAATGGGTTCGAGTAGAAACCAGGCATCTTAACTTTTCCCTCTTTACATAACGTTAGAATGTAATAAAAGACAAACCACAAAGCCTAATCGCTAGATTGTTTGTCTTTTGATAAAATTATGGGTATCTTCCACAAATTTACATATAATAACCAAGTATAAGACGTATTACTTTTCAGCCACAAATAATAGTTTGACAGTGAAATTCACTGTGTACATAGCAAACCAAGCTTGAACTAAAAAGCTAAGAAGCCCAGTATACCTGTTTCGACCTGGTCGGGCTTCATCAGCAGCGTGGATCCATCGATTAAATTGGGAACCTGAAGGGCAGAATGAGAGCATGGTACCTGTCTGACCACCAGGCAGCTTTTCATTTTTTTCTCGTAAGCGTACAATCCTTCATAGGTTTTTAGTTCTTGTTTCAGTTGCTCTGTACAATGCGACAATCACAATCTAATCGAATCAAATTCCATAATGGCATGCAGTAACTATAATATTAAAAAACAGACGTCTTTTGACTTAACATGTAAACAGATCGACGTACAGTATGGATTTCTCCATTCATCTGACTTGCTCGGTAATTCGCACCTTTTTCCGTTCCTCTTTATCACTATTTGAATCTAAATGTGTGTAAATCGTTAATATTACCCATGTGATTTGTAAATCGTTTCTCTATGTATTGTTCAGAGCTGAATATACTCTGAACTCTAATGCGCTAAGCACCAAAGCGGTTTGTTCTCCGTATAGACGTCGTACATTAACTTACTCTATACAGTCTAGATCCAAAAACGGAACCGCTGAACGCTAATTATCCACTGATCGGTCACTGTCCGGTCTATCGCAGTACAAACTACCATTTGGATTGACGCCTGAAACTGCGTCTCAAATCGATATTTGAACTTCAAGGTTTGCATGTCAAAACGACAATTTAAATAACCTTTCCGAATCACCAAGGCATCAGTGTTTCAGTCCATATTGCCAGGGCGTTTGGTATTGAAATGTGGAGGTAATTGCGTATTTCACTGACGTCATTCGAGAATCAACAATAAAATATTTCAATTGTCAGACAATTGTTGTGATGCAACATATCACATGAAAAAATGATACCAGACTTCTTGATGTAAAAACTGCGCAACCGTTGAGACCCCAACTTGGTTTGAGTTTATCAAGAAAACCTGTCGACTTGTCTGGTTGTACAATACTCTGTCCTTCAACCCCAGGTAGTTAAAGAAATAGTAACGGAATTAAACTTCTCTCGGATGAAAATTATTCAACAGTTGTGAACCATTGACCTACACCGATTACCTTTTTTCAACTATTTGTGACATGCAGATTTGTGTGTGTGGGCGTTAAAAACTCTAGAAGAGAAGTGAGTGTTCTATAGCTAACAAAAATGTACAAATCATAAAGTTTATGAGCCAGGAATGTAACATACACCACATGCGTTCTTTGGTGTTTGTTTTACTCTTCATATCATAACGCCAATCAATTTTTCGATCAACTAATACATCCACTTCTCCACTACTATTATTTATTGAATGTCACTCAGCTTTGGGCTGCTGCTCTCCTCGATGTATCGACCATTGATCCCCGCCAGATGTTCTACGCTCGTCTGCTCTCCTCGTTCACCTCTGACCCGGTCTCAAAGTGAGCTGTATTCAGGCAAGCAGATTAGCCAAAAATTATGCAGCACCCATGTGACAACCTGATACAGCAGAACAAGAAACTTCCTTGCGATCACCTGTTTTTATACTACCTATAGATTTGTATCCCGTATTCCTGTTTCTTTGTAAGATTCGAAGGTCACTCGGATTGGAGGTTATTTTGAAAGAACTGATCTGGGTATTCAAATTGTAAAGAAAGGATACACTAGGACAGCTGACGTAGTTACTAGTTAACATAGGATGACTGGGAGAACACACCACCATCACCAGGCGAGTTAGAACCAGTTTGGTTCACAGCAGCTCGTACGTGGTAGATGTCCGTTCCATTTCAATTTGCAGTTAATTTTTTTTACTACTTATAAATAGTCTAAAACTGTTCGCAGTAAATATATTGGCAAATATATCCAGGTACTACGTCGCAGAGCGAATACCATCGGGATCGTCCAAATTAATCCGCTTTTGCCAGACGTTCTGAAATAGCTCAGAGAAATCTGAGAGCACCTGTCCGTCCGTCCACCAAACGGTGTCTGTTTAATTTGTGGTATCTGTCACATTGGAATTCATTGTTATGGGGTGCAGGGATAGATGTGCATTTCAACCGAAGGATTACTTGGCTATTTAAGTAGGACAATGTACTTTTTATCTTCAGTTACTCATGATCACTCAGCTGCAGTGAAATGACCCAATTTGGGAGCCAAGAAGCAAATTAATAAATCATTTGGCTGCCTGTCCGGAAGCTTTCGATAGCAGTACTTCCGTGCAAATCGCGCATTTTACTTTTGTCGGTAAATTTTCCGGGATTTTTCTACCATAAAAAGCTGCAGTTTTCTCTTTGACAGACAGCGAGAATTTCAACACCCTATAGAGTTGTTTGGTTGTCTGTTAAAAACAGTTTCGAGTGGTGTCAAACTGAAGTTAACAATCTCGGAAATCTATCTGCGGTAGACAAATTTTTGCTGTCAAGCACGGATAGCTCCAAAGTAGACAAAACAAACCTTGTTTCATAGGTCAAAATTCAATTACTTCAAGTCCGTGGTGGCCGAAAGAAAAAATAATGCCAACGGAACCGGAAATAACTTAAATACAAGTAAGTAAAGCAAGACTGAACCGTACGATCGTGGTGAAACCAGATATGAAATACGGCTATACATGCAAAGTTAATAATCTATGAACGAGGGCGTAAATTAGACCACTGGAGCATCTTTAGGCAGGAACAGACAAGCTCAATGGTTCGCGCTTAGTCCGAGAATTGAGTTTAAGTGCAAAGGGAAGTTTACAAGCAGTTCATTCAGTTGGAAGATTCATAATATCATCTCCAAGTATTCCATAGACTTTTATCGAAGACAGAAAACAACGAATGGTAGAAATGTTGGCAAATAGGAATTTATTTTAATTATGCACAGGACCTCAGTCTTTCTCGGCCATCGCAGTGAGCAAATCATCCACTTCGTCCACTGTCAGTTTTCTATAAAGGGAACAGACGGATGGGTAAGGAGAAAAACAACGTTGGTTAGATGGGGATGGGATGTAACCAAAATCAGTGCAGACATTTTTTTCAGACAGGCGACGGTACCATAAAAGTTTTGTTTTTGGATAAACGAAAATGACAACAATTGTTCAGCGCAAAAATCGCAAACGTATTCGGCAATTGGTAGACAAAATCACCGAACCCGGGCACAATTAATGGCCCCTGCACAAATCGCCTAAATTGGATACTGTGCAGACATAAGACGAAACTGTAAATCGAGTTCAGTCACGATGAATTCAATGTGTTCTTGAAAAGATTAGCACTGGATAAACTTGATGTGATTTGGAAAGGAAAATAGCATATCAAGTGGTCAAATAGCCGAGACGAACAGATCATGACGCTTGACGAAAAGTGTGCGGCGAAGCATTAGGGACAATACACGTCGAATTCGTACAGCCACAAAGCCAAACCTAATCGAATCACTTACCTGAACACCGGATTGGCCTTTGAAACCACACCAATTTCTAACTCGGAGGCTTTGAATTCCATCGAATGAATATGAGATAGGCATCGGACAGCAATTTCGATAGCCTCTTCAAGGTTGTACTTATCCTTTTTCCGCATCTGTTTGAGAAAGAAAAACCATACCAGAATGAGCTGTGTTCGGAACAGACCGGGAATGATCAACAGGATATAAACCGATGAGAGACGATAAAAAGTGAACAGTTTGTTTCTAACTGTTCCCGGAAAACGGCGTCGTTCAGCAAACAGTTATACTGGACAAGCGGTCGGATGGTTACAATGAGAAAGCTATTAGTTAGAAAGATTGCACATACAACTTTTCGTTCGAATCAGTTTAGTTCACTTTTCACAACCATTAACTATTCATTTTCATGTAATGGTTTCGGTTGTTCTCTTTAAGCTGCCCATTTGGATAAAAGAGTAGAATGAAGATTGGAAAGTTGAGAGCAATCCAAGAAGATGGAGGGTAAACACCGAATAGGGTTGCAAGAATATAAATTAAATACACGAGCGCCACTGTTTACAATACTCAGTTATAGTACCGTATCTCTAATCACCTATTACCATGATCTCGGGGTCCCTATCTAGGGAGCATAACGGTAATTATGTGATCCAGTGTTCTGCAGAGGGTTTTTAAACCCTCGTGCCCAGTCTTAGTCTGACATTTGCCCATCTGCCCTCGACAAACATCGCGCGCCGTGGTGACTTAGTTGGTGACGTGCGCAACACATGTCCCAACCACCGCAGTCTTTGGAGGTCGACTACTTGTTTCAGTGGAAGACCGCGATTACCCAAAACTCTGCGCCTAACCTCAGTATTGATTGGCCCGCTTCCCCACCACATTCGTGCAATGCGCAGTAGACAGCGGTGTCTAAACACCGACAGTCTACTTTTATCCTGTTTTCTTAATGGCCACGTTTCGGTGCCGCATAAGAGAACCGGTTGAACTGCCGCAGTATACACTCGACCCTTCACGGACAGTCGGATGTCACGGTGGCGGTACAAATGGCTTAAGTTTTCCAATGCCATCCGAACCTTCTGCATATCATCCGATATTTTATCCGTCAAGTGTCCACCAGGTGAGATATGGTTACAAAGCTTATTCACCTGCTCTATTACTCTCCCACTTAGAGTGAGGCTGAATGATGAACCAACCCAGTCTTGTAGAAATATTTCACACTTTGAAGGTGTAAAACGCATATAGAACATGAGTATACTAGTACTCAAACTGTCCGGAAAAGCTTGCAACGTACCTGAATTTTCACTTAGCAGCACAATGTCGTCTGCTAACTCTGGATCAGATAGTCTATCACCTGGAAGTTAATCGATGTCACTGTCCTCGCACGAGGACAAGGCTGCTTCAGGAATTAAATCTGTGACAAAGTTACATAGAAAAGGAGAGATAAAGCAACCCTGACGAACACCCCTTTCCGTAATAAACTCGGGCGAAAAAGTGAGTCGCAAGCCGCTTTCAGATTGAGGAAGATAAAAATGGTGGGTCTACGAAAGGAGTGTTTGAGTTCTAAGAGTGGAAATGTGGTTGATAGAGCCTAGATCAAGTCTTGAACCAGCCTGGTTCTCACGCGCATACCATTCGCGGGTGACGGACAATCAACGGAATATAATAACAGTGAGAATTTTAGAGACAACGTTGAGTAAACTAATTCCTCGGTGGTTCTCACAAGACCTTTCCCGTAAATCAGTATGACCGATTCACACCATTTCGTAGGAACCTGTTCCATCAACCACACTGTCCTCATGACTTTCATTAACTTCAAGGCTGAACCTCCATCCTTAAAATCCGGTGGACACCTCCCATCCTGGCTGGAAACCTTATACCTTTTGAGATAACTTATTTCCTGGGTAACTTCTATTTCAATGGAGGACTGATATCTACTGGCAGTGTTTGCCAAGCTGAGGCAGGCATTGGGAGGTGTTGTGTCGACAAGGGCTGGTTGAACTGACTTACAATACTCTGCCCATCGTTCAAGACGGTGTTGCTGAACATGAATCCGTGTGTCATCAGATTCTTTGATTACCTCACTTACACCGACTTTCCTTGAACCTGTGCTCCTGATTAAACGAAAAAGGTTGCAACTATTGCCGATAGCGGAAGACTTCTCCATATCTTTGCACTTTGCTATCCACCACTTCTCGTGGTGATTCCTCAGGCTCTGAATGAGCTGGGGTTTAAGGGATTCGCGCGCTGTCGCATGGCTTTGCGGGTGTCTAGCTGGGCAGCCAAGGTCAAGGAGATTTGTCGTTCTTGCTTTGACCGGACAACAGAATCTGCCGTTGATTTGATTGACATTTGGATCGCTTCCTTGATTACCATCCAGTGTTCACTGAGTTTTTCGACTGGTGGTTGAGCTGAATGCCGATAAGAAAGTTCCGCTTCGGCGGCTGATTTGTAATTATGGCTGAGGCAGTCGTGAGGGTGCCCGTTTACAGCGGTTATTTACCAGATGTAAGGAGAATCTGGCTCGTAGCAGAGCATGGTCCATGTCCATGGGTGCTGACCAGTAAAGCAGCAGTCTCGAATGGATCTTCGTCAGCGGTAGCTGATGGTGATGTGGTCGATTCAAGTCCGTAGCTGTGAAGACGTGGTCAGTTTCCATGTAAGGCGGTGTCGGTTCTGGTGCCAGAAGTCGGTGCGTGAAAGCAACAGTCCGTGGTCAGTGCAAAAGAAGAGTAGGCATTCTTCACTGCCTGTTCGGTTGGCTGGGACTGCATCATAATCACCAAGAAGCCTTTCTGATCCGTCCAGGGATCTCACTAGGGCATTGAGTTTCCAGCGACTACCACGATGTCCGTTGGTCGAGCACTATACAGCGGTTGAGAGGTCCTTATAGAATTCATCCTTCATTTCTAACTGGTTTACACAACCCTTCCTGTAATAGGAGTAGCTCTGACCTGGTCCGGTGTGAATGTCTATGGTCGAGAAGAAGAGATTTAACAATTTGGTAGCAATGTCGATAGGGTTAATCCCTCAGATAGTTGCTACAAACTACTCCGTCGTTATTTTGCGGACAGTGAATAGAATGAGATTAGCCTAGCCCTTTTTCGGGTGGGATGGGGGCTCCGGACTTACAAGATGATGCAAAATAGCGAATACATCGGGTTGGTTAGTGTAAATCAACAGAATATAGAATATAGAATCTCCAGATGCATATTATCCCAATCCAAAGACTTTCCGTCTCTCAACGCTCTTATGGTGGCGGTGAGTTCTTCTTATCGCGACGCGTCGGAACTGATTAGGTATGGCACGATGTCCGTGGAGTTCATGAGATTGTTTGTCCACCTTAATGGCCCAGGCAGCACTTGATCAAAGTGCTCCACTCATCTTCCGAGTTTCTGTACTGGGTTATTGATGAAACTGACCTACACTATGGAGTAGTTAGAATTTTGAAAATGTTCTTGCCTGTAGTGACAAGAGAACTTATCAAGTCGAGGACAGTGGCAATAGATACTACTTCTTTTCAGTACCCTTTGCGATTGGCAAAGCGAATGGTTGCTCTCGGGTGTGGAAATCGGATACCTGATAAATTGTCGCCTTTCTCGCTCGGACAGGGAGCTGAAGTGTTTTCTTTAAACAGCCTTTGACTATTCCCTGATGCAGAAGCTACCTCCGTTTCACTAGCTATTTTAGCCCACCAATTTTCGTGACCTTTCATAAGGCTATTCCGGAGTTGACGTTTCAGGAGACATCGGTCCTTATCCTGATCCTGGTAGATGGAGACATTTCGCTCTACATCCATCAGGAGTATTGACTCCTGAGAGATCTAATGCCTTCGGCGAACTTCGAACTCGGTCCCATAAGCAAAGTTGGCTGCTGAGTGCATCGCAAATCTAATCTGATTCCACTGTTGGTCTACTCCATCATATCACGGTTCTCCTAGTTCCCAGCCTCTCCTCATAACGTGCGTAGACAGTTGGATCGATCAGACGATGATGAGTTAACTGAGGAGATTTCTGTCAATGACTGATGAGTCGTCGAGTGAAGCGTAACAGAACTAGTGCATGGTCCGACTCAACGCAGGTGGTCTAATAGGATCTGCATACTAGGTGAGTGGGATGTCTAAGGAGGATAGGGATTGGGACTGTTTTAGGGGCCAGAAAAGAAAGCGAACCTCTATGGTCACGCAGAGTGCACAGTCCAACGTTACACACACTGGGATTGGAATGGTTCACATAGGTCCCGTTAGGCTCCCGGGATGGGGACCTCGGGATGATCGTAACCGATGGTTAGATACACTGAGTGAGTCGTAAACAGTGGCTTTCGTGTATCTTCTTAATCTCTTTTCTATCTTAATCCACTGAAACTCCATTTTCTATTAGACCTTACCTTCAACTCTCCTGTCATTCTCCTACTGCTTCATTCAGATGAGCGGTCAAAGGACAGCAACCAAAACCGGTGCACAAAAGTACATGGTTAATGGTTGTACAAACAGAAATTGAAGCACGTTTTCAAGCATTCTAGTTGGATAAGAAGTGACAGCGAGAGCTCCACTGCTGTCAGTTTGCTGCCATGACCTTCGGAGTTTCCCACCATCCGGTTACGGAGTCTCTTGGACTCTAACCTGGAGGGCGAGAGACACCTACTCTACCTAATCGCTCTGTGCATTTCTTCATTTTTCGGCTCCACGTCATCCGTTGGCACCTAGTTACCGTCAGTAGTAGATAAAAGGTAATATCATTTACTCAGGATAAGAAAGCCTTCTTCCTAATGGGTCACTACCAAAGCAATCACATATCTTTAACCGCGTGATGGTGCTTTCTTGATACGAACTTTAGACCTTCCGAAGATGACTTACTTTCTCTATTGCCATACTTTTAATGAGCCCAAACAAACCACTGGCATCACTCTGCAAGGTGAGAAGTTTGTCCCGTTATAATCAGGACTAACTTAAGGCCTCAAATGTCATTGCTAAAATAGTAGCCAAAGTAAACGACGTGCCCCAAACCTTCAAAGGTTTTTGAGAATATACCCATCTTAGTTATGCCTTCAAGAATTGAAAGTCGTCGTTAGTCGAAGGTAAGGATCAATATCAAGGAACTGATTTCAACTGAACTTTCAAATGGGGCAATAGTCAGATGCTTCGTCCGTTGACCTGACTAGTCGTCGCTGAAGGTGAAGTTTGAAAAATTAGAGTTGCTGATTCCGGCCTTAAGTGCGACGGGTCTGGGATCGAGTTGAAAAATACGTCACTGATTACCTCCTACAGAATCAAAACTCCATTCTGAAGCAGCGTAATCTTAACTAGATTATGAGGGAACTGAAACCTGAAGGATAGTTAACCAAAATAAAACTCGTGAACTTCAATTGAATTCGGTTGTTTCTGTTTTTCTTATTCAGTGATTACCTTGATGATAAGTGGGTTTAACAGTCCGTTAAACAACAGTAGCAAGTGTCCTTATCACTTTTGGGTAGATAATCATAAGATTCACTCAGTCGAAAACAACCACAAAGTCAAAGAATAAAATGGTAAGAAACCTCAAGTTTGGAATAGTTGTTTATAGCCCTCCAAAGTTTAGCGCGCTGCTAGTTACTGGTCGGGTTGCGGCTGGTCATTCCTCCATTGCACCTCGCGGAACACTCCCAAGTGACTAAGCGTCTCGAACGGCGATTTCCCTATTAGAGTGAGATTAAAAGAAACCAATATCCTGGGTTATAACCGGGTCGGTGAACCACTTGCAGTTGACCTGACACTAAAGACTTTCACTCGTAGAAAACGATGTCTAATTAGCGAGTAACACAATTAATGATAACCTATTAAATGCAAAATGAAGTTTACATCTAGTAGCATTGTTAGAGCACAGAACACAGATAAAACACTACTCAAATATCTATGTTTGATGGAAGCAATTCAATAATGTTGATATGTAATTTGCGCACACAGATACCTCAGTCAAAACTCACTTCTTTTTCGAGGAATGTCATGGCGGGGACTTGCTTGTCTCCCACAGCCACTGCATGATGACCAGCCACGAACCCACTAGGATCTACCTTATAAAGCTGAGGCTTCCCTAGTTCATCATCGTATGATATAGCCAACATTGCGCAGCCAAGGGGCCGCATCTCCGCAGATTGAGTATACACTTGATTGATTTCACCTATCCGACGTACAAGCACGTCACACGGCATTTCATACCTGAAACATTACTACTGATATTAATGATAAAAACCTACCCATGTTTGTACTTGAAGTTTGCAGCTTCATAGCGTGCGCGGTGTACCTGAGCATAACAGTCCGGCAACATGCCTGTCATGATGCATCCAGTCGAATCAGTCAACCGAAACAACCTGGTTACCGATTCCCGTTCAATTAGTTTATCTGGTAGTTTCAGTTGCGAAGCGACAACTGCACAGTCATCACCGCGTACACCAACAGATATCAAACCATCAACGCTAACCGCCTTAAGTGAGTATTCTAATTGAGAAGAGCAAGTGAAATAAAATTTATGCTGACTAACCAACTTGGAACAACCTGCCGTCCGGCGAAAATATAGTGACGAAACGATCGAAACCGCTGGCACTAGATGCCGACATTACGGAGAGATTAGTAACAAAATTATTCGATTTCGCGCCACGTTTGTAAGGTCAAGTTAGTTCAGTTCAGTTCAGTTAGGTCAGGTCAGGTCAGGTTTCACAGGACTGGTAGTGGCCACGGACCAATCGAGCGTCCAGAATTCCTTCGGTGGTGTGCTCACGAGTGTGCGTCCACCTCTTCA
>UZAN01051972.1:2925-18213 GCA_900618425.1 Echinostoma caproni | reverse complement strand
GTGTGTATACTGTGATCAAACGAGATCCGGACACAACAAAATTATAATTTCCTTCGCAGACAAGTCTGCTCACAACGCCTTCGCCGTATTTAGCCAATTGATGTAGCATCGAAACTGAGCTTGCTTGTGTTCTCAAAACCAAAACATTTCCATCCCACATTATGTTATCATGTATGCTGTTCTGAGCGAGGAAACTGAATGGGTTTTCACAAGAAAGTGCAGATGGAAAAATGGGAACTTTGATGAACCGGTGGTAACCTGGCCAGATTATCACCCCGAAGGGCGTGTCCAATGCCAACACTGCCGCGTTACTTTCTCCATTTATGTTGCTTGGCCGCAGATTGATTGATCACTTCCCCCTTCCCGAAAACGATATCGTTGTATATTCGACAAAAAGAAAGTAAAAATTAAAAAAAGAAATATAAAATAACCGTTGTATGGAACACAAAACGTTTGCATAATTTAATACGGAAATACTAACTTATATTGATGTGATGCATACTTAAGTAGACCGTTAGTCACATGATTCTTGATTCAAGGTTTGAAAATCTTCTATACTTATTCGTTATTAAACTAGTCGTTTGACTAAATCAATGTCATCATGTTCGTCGTGCTTAATTTCAGAAAAAAACAATCTTCACATCTAAGTCAAAAATAATAACTGCACTTATGTGTTCAATCTGAAACTCTCTCCTACTTCCCGTCGTCTGTGCACCAAGCATTGAATCTTTCGAACTGAGACTCGATGAAACATTAGCACACATTACATTCCAACATAAGTAAAGCTGCGTGTAGCTGTGGAAGAAGCCTGTATCATGTGACATTTTACACAAGGAATTGAAATGTATCACTGTCTTTTAACCATAGCATGAACTTTTAAGTTATTCCCATAATAAAAATTTGATCTTTGAACTAGAACGTGTGCAGAAAGCTGAGAATGGTAAAAAGAAGATAAGTGAATAGACGAAAGCGAGTCAACCGATTAAAGTTGTTTTACATGTGCCTTTTTGAATGCAACACAAATAAACAAAAAAGAAATATCACGGTGAAAAATTGTTCTATACATGTTTTTCAGAAACTAAAAGAAGCATTCAATGTAAGTGATCCAATGGCTTTTCATCTTCTTAATTTTGGCCAGGCACAAAAACGGATTCACCCAATCGGTTTCTATTTTACACTCTGATCGGCTTAAAAGTTTCGACCACTGTTGCGATTAGTCGAAGCTCCGAATCAAGCTTAAGTTACCACTGTACTGTTATATGTAAAGTGATGTTTATTTATCAGTCGTTTTCAGTTTAACTCGGTTTACCTCATATCTCTCATCTGTAACTAGATCCAGTTTTTTTCTGCATTTTTCTTGGTAGCACTTGAGTATCTGTGTGACCAATGAAATTAGATCATCAAAGGATATAACCGCCCGCATTTCCAAGGCACGAGCAGCGTACGTAGGACTGATATACCTTTAACGACGATGTCATGTTTTATTGCAATTAAAAAGTCGCTTATACTACGCCACTGTACTATCAATTCTGCTTTACGGTTGTGAGACCTTGAATTTGTTGAAAGGAGAATTCCGTCGCCTAAAAGTTTTCGACAATCGATGCTTACGTAGTCTGGTCAAGGTTGGATGGAGTGAGCGGGTTATTAAAATATAAGTAAGTCATCGGATGTTTGAGATTGGATAGAATACGAACCCACTACTGCATAGAATTTAGCTTAATAGGCTTCGTTGGTTAGGACACGTTTTGCGTATGTCCGACCGTCGTCTACCGCACTGTGCCTTATTTGCAGTGGCTGTTGCAAAGTGGAAAAAGCCACCTGGAAAGCAGCAGATAATATCGAGACGAGACACGGAGAAATTTACAGAGCGATTAGGTAGAGTAGGTGTCTCTCGTCTTTCGGGTTGGAGTCCAAAAGACTCCGTAACTGGATGGTTCGAGATACTAAAGGTCATGACAACAAAGTGACAGCAATGGCGTTCTTGTTGTCACTTATTATCAAACCAGAATGGTTGAAATAATAAGTATGCACAGTTGGACTGTGTACTCTGTACTCCTCTTTAAACATTCTCCCTTACCTTGTATGCATTATGAGTTTGGCAGCAATCAGTCAACTTCGCCTCACTATTTTACGCTATGCGATGGTGATGATGATGACGACAGGTCGGATGATGATGGGAGCATGGTCGAGACTGCATTACGAGTCACTACGTGTCTCGATCCATCATGTACTGAAATGCATCCAAATTGTCCAGCATATCTCTCACTAAATCGCGTAACTAAGTGGGCCACTTACTAAAGCGATCTACCTTGTTCTGTCTTCGTTTGAAATTTCCGATATCAGTCTATTGGCGAAAAGTGCTACTGTCCAAATACGATAAATGTTTTATTTGCGTAGCCTATTGTCCTTCATCATTCCCAGAGGCAATCAACGAATCCCTTTTGCGAACAACGCTCAAAGGGTTGCCCCACTCACCATGAACCAATGAGCGCCCGGCTATAAGTTAAACGTCATTCTGAACAGTGATTTTACTGGTACACACTGTACAGCCTGATGAATAAAGCGACCAGATTTGGAAACCTGCAGTCACCAACAGTCGTGGCTTTCTTATTGGCAAACGAGGTACTGAAATTAGAATCCATCACTGTTACGTTCACTCTAGGGCGTACTGATCATACAGTACTCCTTTTCAAATGCATTTGTGACCCTTCTATTAAAAGGTCCTTCACATAGCACTCTCAGATCCGTAGATCATACATGGTTGTAAACTTAGTGTGTTTCCCCCAGGCGAAGGAACCCAATGGCCTGGTCTCTGAACAGAAATTTATCAACAGTCTGACAAATCTACTAACTTTAGTAACCAAGACCACAGTTATCAGCAAATATAGCCTAATTGGACCAAACTGGATTTTAGTGTCTGAAATAATACGAAACCCAAATTATCCATGTTGCTCTTTGCACTTGCTACCACCCAACATCCACCTCCATCTTAATCTAACGCTTTACAAATGTCGACTGAAACACGAGCGTCAATCTTTTTCCGTCAGAGTGTGCACAAATTGCAACACGCTCTCCCGTGCCACGTCGTTTATATACCAATTGTTGAATATTCCAAGCGGAGACTTGACGAAACCGTGGTGGTTGTAGTAATGGTGGTAGTAGCACGAAACATGAATCACGGAATACGAATCACTGAGTACAGCCACGGACGTCACGTAAGCACTGGACCAAGTACTGGCACTTGCACGTAATATCCCACGTAACCGAGACACGAGGAAAAAACCACAGGAGTACTACTTCTTTTATTGAAAGAAATAAGGGGATTAAATAATATGTACAAAACAAACTCATTGGTCATCCAGGCTTCTACCAATCATGTTCCGGTATTTCTGCCGTTGTTCAAATTGTCTGGGTTGCACAGTTTCTGATTGGTTGATACAATCGACCTATGGTTTGTAGTTCAGAATTTGTGACATACGCGCATTCCTGACGTCACTCGTGAAGCTTGATTGATCACAGTTGTCCTAAAACTGTAACGTGTCGCTCCAGGGTATGCGTCGTCTCCCAGGCTGGGATCACCACAGAAATCCTGGCAAGCCTCACATTCAAGTATCTCGAAAATGCAAAACAGTTTAAAACCCTATTATCTTGACAAAATATTGAAAATCGGTTCTCGTAGCTCGGGTGAACTGAACTCCATTTCGCCTGTTCGCCGAGCTTGGCAATTTGTTTGCAAACGTTTCATCACCAGCCCAGGTGATATCATCAGTGCTTGTGTAGTGGCCACTACACAAGCACTGATGATATCACCTGGGCTGGTGATGAAACGTTTGCAAACAAATTGCCAAGCTCGGCGAACAGGCGAAATGGGGAACCCTATTATCTGTTATTCCCAAACTCGGAACAATATGCGACACGTCTCTCTTCTTACCGAGACAGGATTCAGTTGTCTGGATACCCTATGAGGTCAAGAGAAGCAAGGGTTTGAAATGAATTCCTATAATTTCACACAGAAAGGGAAGCGAGTCTTTTAACCTACCACTTGTTATTTGAATGAATAAACGTAGTAGTTGTAGTAGTAGTAATTATGATGATGAAATATAGTAGTTTTTCTACCTCGGGGAAATGTCTAATCCATGCTTGGATCCGGAGTATCATAGACTGATTTCAATCAGTTAACTGGTTTTGAATTCGTCTGCAGCGTTTTGGTTCATACTTGTCCTTTTAAAAACTCGTAATCACTGAACTTGTTGATTTGAAGATCATAATTTCACTATCAAACCATTTCTTTTAAACTGAACTCTTTTAGCTGAAGTGATTGTTTTCATTATTATTGATTGATATTTGTTGTTCAACATGGCTCACTGTAGCATTTGGAATACGATTCGGAATCGAATAGCGCGAACTCGGATTCGGACTGAAAGCGCATTGAACAACGCAAAGTCAGGCAGAACCAATAGGAGCTGTAAATACAGTAAATTCTATTCGAAAAATCATGCAACTAAATATTATATGAGTAATGGAGCATTTTATTCAATTTCAAATGGGGAATTCGTCGTGCATATGGCAAGCAAAGCGTGAACTGAAAAGATAGGGAGCACTGGATAGCAGTTTCGACCTGGTTGGGTCTCATCAGTAGTGAGAGTCAATCGACCCAACTGGGGCTCGAACCCGGGACGTCATGGGCAGAACTCAAGCATGCTACCCACTCAACCATTCTAACCCCGGAGGCGAGTGCTGAGATGAGCGAGGTCTGTGGCCTGCAACACGCTCGCAATGAAAAACAGTCTGATCAGCTGCCCGGTGGCCGAGTTGGTAGCCTGCTTGCGTTTTGCCCGTGAGGTCCCGGGTTCGATTTCCAGTTGGGTCGGTGGATTCGCACTGCTGATGAGATACAACCAGGACAAAACAGCTGTCCAGTGCTTCCAAGCTTTTCAGTTCACGCTTCAGTTGTCATATACAAGAAAAATTTCACCTTTGAAAATAGATATCACAAGCATCCAACAATCATTGATTGATTCTCCAATGCCCAGTCGACAACGATATGGTTCACCTGATTGCCTTCTTGCATTCAGCCAATCCGATTGGTGCCACTAGAGACTAAAGGATTGGTCGTTAAACCAGATTCCTGATTGGCTACATGGAAGCCGTACCATGGTGCGTGCGTACACACGATCACCATACTTACATACTCTTAGTAGTATTTTGTCGACGATTGTAAACCACGGAGTGTGAAATGAAAAAATGTATTTTTACTTCCTTATTCAATTTATTGAATATACAAATGTACAGTCAACTTTCAGGAAGGGGGCAGCGGCCATACAAAGGCTGCCTAAGGAAAATACAGATCTAGGGAAGACGGACGGCGGTTGAGCGGTTTGAATCCGCGGACACTCAGGTCACTAGTTGGTGACCTAGCCACTTCGCCGCCACCGTCCGTTGTGACAATTTGGTGTCCGGTCCACTGACAATCAGTGATGATCACTGTGCGAATGCGATAAAGAAACTCGTAAAAATGCATACCCGAATACCCATATGAACTCTGTGATCTCTTCAGAGTCCTTCTTTACCCTAGATACAATCCCAGTGAGTTGAGCCCATATGTGCGAAAAATTAAACACAAGCATTTTGTGTTTTTGGCAATTCCCTAACCAGTTGGCCAATCAGTTGGAAGAATTCTTTTTCTAAGCAGCACAGTGGTACTAGTCCTCCGATGCACTCTGACAATACAGACGTGCCATCCATAAATTGAGATCTCAATTGTATGCACTGAGGTTATCATCCGTTAACCCGAATAATTAACGAACGTGACTGTACATTCCGTGAGAACTGCTTCAGATAGTGGGAAAACAAAAACCTTCCATAATTACAATTATTACTGAAAGAAAGACAACTTAATCATAGCACAGATGTCACCGTAACAACACCGCTTCATTGAACTAGTTGATGAAATCACGGAGTTTCAAAAATACTTATTCGCAGTCATTTAAGAGAATCTAAGAAACTATCGTTACAAATCAGTAACTTTGCTTGGAAATTGCACGACAAGAAATTCGACACGAGAACGTACCTTCCAACTTCCAACTCGTTTCAACAGTAATTAGGGGAACGATGCCTGGTGCCCTTCCGAAAAAGACTTACAGTTCATGACCACGAATAACACGTGTTTACCAATCTCACTGCTCACATGTGAATTAATTTTCGGTGGGATGCGGAAGTGGAAAGCCGTTTCCTGGTGAAAACTTTTGAAAAAATTGAAAAAATGAAATTTTTGGGTTGCGCAATCACCTGCCTCACACCTTCTGTCAGACATTTGTTATATTTTGCAGAAAAATCATTCCAATAATTAAATCAGAAAGCCCTCTAAAATTGAGGAGGTAAATTTTTGGATTAACCTATTCGGTTTTTGACAGAGACACAAAACGTCTGCACTGCTGACGAGTCCCAAGCAGCACAAAACAGCTGTTCAATGTTCTTTGTCAGTCAACACAACTATTTCCGTCATATTTGAATCATGCATTTACTGATTTACCTTTTTCAGCTTTCAAAGTAATCACAAACGGTAGGTTGCATTCTTATTCAAAATAGATTACAAACTCTACAAAGTTGATTAACTTCCGGTATACATTTCTAACCTGCTTTGCAAATATTTCGGTGTGTAAATACCATTCCAAATGTTCCTCGTATTTTCACCAAAGCGTATTGAATTTAATTCTTTTTTGAATGCTCGTCAGACAGGCACACACTTGTAAAAGTATCAGTGTGGTCGGTGAGATTCGAACCTATGTTTGGACATTGCCTATGATTTTGTGTAGCACGCTCGCTCGCCAGTAGCTGAACTGTGAGGTCAAACCAATGACGCTGATTTTCACACATTGGGATCAACCACTCAAACAACGGAAATCGTGTGAGATTCCTCCAGTTGATGGATTCCACATGTTTTAATGTGCGCTCCAAATGTGAAACGATCAATGCTGTCGAATTGGCCTAACAAATCAGCTGATCGTGCGCGCCCTGTGCATATGTGGGTTATGAACTCAACGAGGCTGATGACCTTGTCATAATTTAAACTTAGAACAACTGCCATCCATTATCGGTCAACCAACATGATTTCAGAAATTCAGTGTTTAAATGGATGAGCTTGTGCTTTATCATACGTTTACCACAATATCTTCATACATTGTAGAAGTATATATTGTTGTAAATGTATACCAGTTTCAATAAACTGTCGTTGTAACCCTTTATTCACTATTATCCATGTGATTGAAAAATTTTGTATTTCTTGTATAGAAGTCGACAACTTTCTGCAAAGTAAGTAAATTCTGTGTCTGAATGCTTATCCATAAAGCCAAATTTTTAACTTGTAGGTCGTGATTAAAACCTCCGAAGCCGGTTTTAGACAAATGCTAGCACCTTACATCATACATTATTCCACTCAATCTTAATCCACGTATTAAATGACTATGTTGTAATGATGATAGAATATTTCCCCCTCCCCAACGAATGGGTTTCTGTGAGAACGTGTCGTCATTAAAATCTGTACTGGTTGGCAGAGGTTTAATACGCTATGTATTGATGTATTAATCATTTCAACTATGGTACCTAAGCTGTTCAAACCAGCAATCTGTTCTCACAGGCTCGAACTCGATCGACCAGTAGCAATAAGCTCAGAGTTTGACCGTCTTTGACTGTCCAAAAGCAACCTGGCTGACAATATGATCCTTCTCGCGGAGCAAGAGGATGCCACTAACTGCTTTGCCTTCATTGCGATTGATCATGCACGCAAACAGTAAAGATATAACAGTACTTCACATTTAAGTAACAGTTATTTGTGAGTAGTGCTGTGGGATAAGTGATATTGCTTGATTAGAACTGACCATCCTTCAGACTTCACCTTGACAATGAGTTCAGCATTCAAATCCCGGGACGGTAGATACATACATACGATTGACGAGCCCAAATAAGAGCAAAACTCGAGTCTAGTACTTCCAAGTGTATGGTTGACTGAAAGAACTGAGACATATGCGTAAAGGTTAAGTCTGAAGCACGGTCAGTTCTAATCAATCAATATAATCAACCAATATAAAGATAACTAGCACATCAGCAGATTTCCAAATGAAGCTTTTCCTAGGATCACTTGAGTGAAATATGGAGCTTGGGATATTATTCGAATTGTTTTGTTTGGGTTTATGTTGAAAGATGTGATTATGTACCTTCCATTGACCTAAACAACTGTTTCATATACTGTTTCTTTCACACTGTTGCATCAATTTCCTCACACAGCGGAAAATGCAATAGACGCATTCAGTAAGTCAGAAAAATGTTGCTTTCCTTTGCTTGCAATCATTTTTAGTGCGTGCGTTTTTGTTTCATCTTTATTTATTCAAATACTGATGCTTCAATTGTTTTTTCAATGAACAATGGAAAGTTTTAATACTTTTAACTCCAGCTTTATGGAATTACCTATTTCCTCTCCTGATTCTGTTCAGCTATTTTGCGCACTCGAAAGATCAGTTAAATTGATTATTGTCCGTTAACCTTACTTAAGTCCTCGTTCTTCCTTCACCAAAGATCACCAAAGATTCACCAAAGATCTGTAGTAGTCGGAATAGGCACGAATCACAATCGTAAAAGAAGCATGAAAACGCCCTGGTAACCGTATACCGGAATCTCCAGTCACCGAGATGCAGGAAAAAGGCAAAAGGAAAGTAGTGCTTCGTTTATTAAGAGAAATACATGGGATTAAATGATACGAAAATTGAAATATCACTGGGCAAACGGATATCAGTCAATCAGCGTTCTCGTTCTCTGAGTCACGCGGCGGCTGTTTGAACTTGATGACCTTTGATTGGTCGAGGTTTTTGGCCCGTGGTTCGATGTCCAGAAACCAGAACGCATAGCCGCTTGGCTACAGTTACCTCGGAGAGTTGACTCACCTCAAGGCCGTTTGCATGATTATCTATTTTTCGCTTACCACGCCAACCCCTGTTGTTGAACAGNAAGCCAATGTGTCAGTTAAGTTTCTCATGTTGTCTAATTCAGTAATGAAAACTGTGGCATTTATGATATTTCATTATTGATCCTCTGAAATTCAGTGCCCTCAAAGTTAGCCCAGATTCGTGATAGTTTTGGTCCCACAACTTTCGAAAAATGAATTACTATTCATTAATCACTTGTCTCATATCAGCACTGATTACACCCCACAGTTGCACCAACAATCGTGTTACTTTCCTAATTAACCTCTGCGTGGTCATCTTTAAGATCCGGCAAACTCACCAAAGTGTGCCATCAGCTTTTATTGTCTTGAGGTTTAACATTATATCTTTTCTGATGATCTGTTGCACAGCTCCCCATTTAAATCCTGGAGATAAGATCACCATTCATTCTTCACATTCTGTGCTTTTTATGACTTCTTCGTTTCCCTGATTTCACAATTTTCTGCCTCGTTTCGGATAGAACGTATTCATGAGAGGTGATGGATTTGTAAAAATTTCTTTTCGCGCCTTATGACCCGACTTCTGAGTACCGAAATGTCTCATACAATGAAATCCCTTGAAGCAAGATCACGTTACGATTATCTCCCTTAAAATTGTTTTCTTTCTGGAATGCTTTTACAAATTTATCTGTGATGATCCTAGCCTACGAGAGAACGTATAACATGGAGCGACACGTTACAGTTTTAGGACAACTGTGATCAATCAAGCTTCACGAGTGACGTCAGGAATGCGCGTATGTCACAAATTCTGAACTACAAACCATAGGTCGATTGTATCAACCAATCAGAAACTGTGCAACCCAGACAATTTGAACAACGGCAGAAATACCGGAACATGATTGGTAGAAGCCTGGATGACCAATGAGTTTGTTTTGTACATATTATTTAATCCCCTTATTTCTTTCAATAAAAGAAGTAGTACTCCTGTGGTTTTTTCCTCGTGTCTCGGTTACGTGGGATATTACGTGCAAGTGCCAATGCTTGCATGACGTCCGTGATTTCGAATTCGTGATTCGTACTTCGTGTTCAGTGCGTACTACTATTACTACAATTACTACACGGCCTTCGGTCGGAAACATTCCAAGCCGGTTGTAGAATTCTAAGAAATAGTTCTGTAATCTTTACTTGTGAGTGTTATCCAGTCAAGGGTTTCCAATTTTCCCCTTACCGTATGCAGATCACCGAAACATGAGGTTGCTTTAATTTACTTGGCGCCTCCACGAAAAAAAGCATTTTATTCATATGAAATATAGGAAGCAAAATGTACTCAATTCTTATATTCATTCATCAATGCTACTCGTTTCCTTACGTTTCATAGAAGATTAAAGACTGGCTTCATATTTGTAGGTAGGTACTACATAAATGGGAAAAAGTAGGGGCATGACAACAAGTGGTTGGAAGTAGCAAATACTTGAAATTGCGCATGGATCGTGCGTGTGGTGCAAGCGTACACCAAGCATAAAACTATGAATTCAACAAAAGTTCAAGGTTCTTTTAGACGGTTTTAGTTTTTGTTGATGTGATTTTCGCCGGGTAGGCGAAAATCAGCCTCAGTTGATAGAAATGATAGATCATAGAAGTAACAGAACTGAAATCTAAGCACTCATCATCATGGATTGTTATCTATCAAAGGGAAAGTGATTAAACTGTCCAGTTGAAGTGTACTAAACAGCCAGCCAGTGCTCTCTGATGCGGGGAAAACCAGTCGGGAGCCAGGGGTACCGTTTGAGGAATTATCATTTCCAATCTATGAAGTTTAAAGTTCGAATCAAAGTGCTCATATAATACCCGTTTGAGTATAACTAAACTACTAATGTAAACGCATTAGTAGCACATATAATGTAAGCCCAGATTTTAAAATGACTTGTATATTCCATCATCCAGATGTGCCAAAATTCAACTTGTGTGCAAGGGAAGCCAGAAGTATTCGGGTGCATGCACGAATGAGTCTTCGGGCGCAAACCTTGGAATGATCAGAGCCATCAATGAAACCCAGCATCAAAGCGTTACATCCAGTCTACAAATTAAACGGACTGACAGTTGTTTGTGCTCCAGAATGTTCTTATTCCACACCCAAAAACGGTTTACTATCTGACAGGTGTTCTGGTTTACGATGTATGAATTCCAAATTGGTAAAAGCCAGCTTGTTTGCCATTATCACTTTTGATGCTCCGATGATTTTGGAGATCTTTGGATATATAAATCATGCCAAACCTATCGGCAATAAGATAGTTTGAATTAGAAGTTGAAATAAACCACATAACTGCTTGATAATTATAATGAATCCTCTGACATCTTTTTATTGATTCCATCACCAGCTAAACTCAAAAGTAAGTTCTTTCAGTTTCTTCCCTAGCTTTCCCGATCATAGAACACTTATTCTTCAAAATAATCATTTATAGTTTTATTTAATTGAGTAATACATTTTACTAACTGTTTTCCATAAACTGACTGGTGTTTGATTACTCGTTGGTTCATATTCTCACTCCATTTTTGTTATATATATATATGTATGTATATGTATATATATTATATTCTAATAAACTTGAAATGGGTCTTCAGTATTCGACCTTGAGGGAACTTCAGTTAAGCATTTCGAATTTGTATTATGCCCAAACCAAATGAAACATCCACGAACACACAGTACTGTTCGCAGAATACAGCTGGTCAAGACCTTACTGCCACCGTTGCCTGAAGTTAGTGCAGCTGTGGAACAGACACATCAGTGTGACTTATCCTTGACTGGTCTAACTGGACACTCAGCTCCCAAAACCAACTATGACAATAATTGTGTGAGCAATTACACTACGGATTATCACGCTGTATGGTGTCTACATGTTCGATTGTGTACTGTATTGGTCTGATAAGAGGAATAAAGAAAAAAACGGGTCTCTCTTTGTCACTCTTGGGCTTCTGTGAGAGAAGCATCAGTAAAGTCTTAGAATGGCACTTAAATCCGGTGGCTCAGTCCCTCGGTGATGCAGGCCATTTGACGCAATTAGAAGCGAAATTTCTCGCATGACCAGAGGAACTTCTTCAAGAGAAGAGTGTAGGGGGATTAACCACATTCAAGCATACCGATGAATACATACGTTTGCAGCTACAAAAGGCCAATATCGATTATGCATACCGGTCGGGATTGTCGGAATTTTCGTGGATACGCATGGTTACATCGGAGTCACAGAGGATTTGAAGCCGATATGGAAACGCCTAACAAAAGACTCGTTTGGTCTGGCGAATAATATATTGCGAATATGCATTGAACTGGACTGTTAATTCTGTCCCTTGATGTAGCTTCACTATTCACCAATGTTCCAACAATCGAGTACCTGGACTACATCAAAGTAGTGATATTAGTTTAGGTTTCCCGAGGAGCGGGGGGGGGTTTGAAGCAGTCACCTTAATTTTGCACTTCTAAAATTCAGTTCAACTTCAAAGATACCGTCTGTTATCAGAAGAACCGAGTGGTTAGATCTGCAGTTTTCTTCTAAATAATAATCAACCGTCCGGATTCCAACCAGTTGGAAACCCAAGAGAGGACGCAGTTAGATGACATCTTCAAGTTGAACTTTCGGACGTTAACATCGCAGTTAAAGTTTGCTATGCTATGATCACCGAGAGTCATTGTCTCAAAAATGACCATTTGAATTGCATTTGTTTGAGGATAGTTAATTATAATTGGTTTTTGTATCTGGTAAACACGAATGTATTGCTTTTGGTACAAATTGCTATAGTTAAAGATGTTCTTTATGTTAGAGTTGAGTTAATTCTCTAGCCACTTATACTTCATTCTCTTCGATAGTAGGACTCCATGTTCTTGATATCTTAAATACAACATTCTATTTTCGCTTCAAAGTAAACGAAACGATCAGTGGTTCATAGTTCAAGGCATTTCATTTGACTCAACTTGGGTTAACTCCTAGGCCAATATTCGTATTTGTATTTGCATAGACCTTTGCGTGAACATGTGTCCACATGAGCGTCAAAACTTAGACGTCATCTCACTGAAAGAAAGAACCAATGCGAGTAAAACATTTAACCTCCAAGGTTGCTAAGCAGTTCCGTATGCTATTGAACACGCTGAGCAGGCAAACTGCAAAAGTAAATTTATCTCTGGACACAAAGACTTGCATCATTACCTTCAACTCTCCAAAATCTTTCATCAGCAGTTTTAATATACATATTTCCGGTATGATGAAATCGTTTGGAAGTTTTATAGTGATAGTTTAGCATGGGACAGACAACTAAACACAAATAGTTTCCTCATTTATGGCGCCATATCTCTGAAGATTGATGTTAGATATATATTGCAGTAAAACGTTTATCGTCTTTTCGCCGTGGTGATCTGAATAAGCATTAGTACAATGAACAATGTTATCGGCAATTTTATTATGCAACAGCGAATGTAACTAACAAATAGATCTGTTTGATATGAGAAGGTAATTTTGATCGATCGATTGCCCTCAAATAACTTCAATAGCTGATAGAAAAGTTGTAAAAACTGACTTCTTTTTTCAGTCACTGAAAAACATCGCCTGACATGTAAGTTTCATGGCTTATTATTTCCAAATGCCACGCCCGAATATGTCGTACTGAACACAATACAAAATCTATTGATCATTATCTTTAGGTATCTTGTAACGTGGCCATTTTATGTCAATTGTGGATGCATTACTGAATTGTTTGGAAGTGCAGTATGATATGATTCTCATGAAAACCTCGATGGAATCTGATTTGAGCTAAAAACCGGCAGTTCGTACGATCAAATCTTCCCTATGAATTTTATGTGAACGATTTTACCAGTCTTCAGAACATTAGACAACCTCAGCTTTAATTTTCAACAAGTACATCTATTGAGTACTGAGGATAAGAATCACATCAGACTGTGTGAAAAACAAATCACGGTACAATGATCTTTTCAAGGGGAAAAAATACCATGATTTACAAGTGAGTGGAATACTGCCAGGTTGATCAGGCCACAATAGGTGAATTTTCTCGAGTAATTCACAATCGAAGCCGTCGGTTAGCCAAAGGGCTTCCTCAGCAGATGCTATTGAATGTGGTTTCGTCGTATAGATTCATTGCTCGAGACGTAAGGGAAGGCCTGACAAGCCAAAACCCAAGACATCTACACTGAATCACACTGAGGCTTTCGGAAGCAAAGGCTGTGCGATTGTTTCAACCGGAATGGGTATCCTCAGGGATGTAAAAGCATCAATCCGAATAGGGATCGAACTCGGGATAGCACGGGGAGAATATAAAAACAATGCTCACTTGACAATCACTATGATTCTTTTGTGAGGATGATCAGAAAATATCTTCAGCAAAATCTAAACCCAAACTAACCAAACCTTCCTGCCTTCCGTGGACCATCGATCTATTCAAGTGCAGAGTAGCGGTCGCAGTAATCAATGGTACAGAACTACCGCTTTTTTTCGTTGTATTCAACTTGCAATCACTTGAGTGAAAAGAATCGGAACAGATGAAGACGTCGTGGTCACATCACACCGCAGCTCCCGGTGACGTAAGACAGGGTTAAAGTATGCATCGTCTGTCAGTGAGAAAAAATACTCGTTGAAATCACAGGTATGAGTTTTATCATTCTGTTCTCTATGATTTACTCACTAACTAATCAGTGATTTTACTTTTTCAGTGAAAAATGCCATTCTGCGACGTAAGCACTATCTGCATGATTTACTTTACCTTTCTAAATATGCTGTGTTAATTAGAAAATATTTTATGGGAAAATTGTCTCGAAAAAACTCACTTTATCCTTTTTTAATGGTTGATTTGTTTCATACGTTGTTCTTATTGTGCGCCTCTTACCCTGGGTGAGCAACTTAAAACCTTGTGACAAAATTGCTTGACCTTGTTTAGATTTCGTCAGTCATTTCAACAAAAACAAAAAGCCTCAATCATCACGTCTTTATCATGCGGATCAGTTTAAGGATAAGTAACTTGAAAAACCAAGCAATAAGTGCGAAATGAATAGTTAAAGACTATTCTGAATAGAAAAGATTCCAGAATTGGCATATTAGGAATCACTGATGCTCAAATACATGTAGGTCTTGGCCACACTCATTGCTTGTTCCCATTCTGACGAAGAACATATGTGACAGTTTAGTGAGAAGGTTTGCTTTACACCAGTTTGACCGCAAGCTGTTTGGTAAATATGAAATTCGGTTAAATACCCTCACTTGGTCCGTGTGATTGGTTGAACACAGTGATTTACTGTATGCAAAACGATGAAAAAAACTAAATTTCAAAGAAGCATTATGCTGCACAACCAAGCC
>UZAN01051968.1:0-18219 GCA_900618425.1 Echinostoma caproni | reverse complement strand
AACTCAGACGTTTCAGTGCTTCACTACTGACCACGAGGATTTCAGATTGCCCTCACTAACCAGCAGACTACCATCTTTGATTAATCTGCAGCAATCGCCGGCAACGAACATAGAGACCATGCTGATCTATCCCCACTCATGGTGAACGTTTGCGTCAGTTATTTGAACTCAGTTTTGTCACCCTTAATCGATAGTGAGGGAGAAGTGTCACCCTCATCAACTGAATACAAATCTTAGAGTGGATTTTCATTGGTACCCCGAAAGAAGAAGTTAGTTCCGGTTTTTTTGTTACACATGCGTTTGATGAACAAAAGACCGGGGTAGACCCCATGGTCACCAAGACCTGCTATGTAGCGATGGAAGCCGGTAACCTAAGCCCCGGGACCTAGAGTGGCAAACCACATAAGATTCCGCGAGGTTAGGTGTGGTACTGAACCTGATTACAGTAAAGCAGCCTACCACCAAAGTTGGGTGGCGGTGGTGGGGCGTGAACCTCGGACCATACGGTTCAAGACATGCCGAGAACAGCAACTTAAACCACTACACCAACACCACCGGTTGGCATATGCTAACCGATTAGCATCTCGGGGGCAGTGCTCACCCTTTAATGCCGTAGGGTTTGAATCTTGATCATGTGCCAAAATATATGAACGATCTAGCGAGTTTCTAGTTAGTATCTTCGAAATGAAAACACATCTGTATCAAGATTCAAACTCAATGATAATCTCCAAACGCAAGAAAGAAGGAAATCGTTAAGCTTATCCACATCTTTGGGGACTTCAAAGGACTGCTATTTCAAAAACCATATCCTAGGCAGCAATAGAACATAACCGAATGGAATTGAACGCTATGCAGATTGTGCATGTACAATCCGATAGTGTGATAACAATCGATGAATCAGTTTCCCACACATTTAAGTTCCTGTGACTAAATTGATTCGACTGTCGAATTTGAATTCTGAATAGATTACTGGGAATGAGACAAGTGCGACTGACACAAGCCTGAGCGACACTGGCGCCGCAAGCACGCGCCCTCAAGATCCAAGCATCGATTTCAAACCACAAAAGACGTATCATAATTTGAAATGAGGTTCAAGCAAGCTACACACACACACACACACACACACACACGGATAACGCTGATTTTAGGCTCTAGTGAGTGCAGAAACAAAGCACGCCATCACATCAGTCACAACAGAATACAGCAGATGATGGTTTTTGGATGCTCCATGAAATACCAATAGCTGTAAATGGAACTGAAATCTTATAAATGTTTAAATGGTCCCACGGAGCGCACAATGAGAACACAAATTGGCAAAAAAGCTCGTGTCTTAATCATGACATTGCAACACAATATATATAAATATATATATATATATATATATATATATATGACTAATAAGAGATAAGGATTTCCAAGGGAAAATGGAGAGTAATTAAAGTATTCAACAGTGTTTATCATAATTGGTCCCCAATTACTTTCCCTTTTCCATCGCAATCTATGCAATGCCACAGGTTGTCTGGAGCTAGAGAACAATAGGATTGTTGCAGATGATCAGAGAAGGATGACAGCCATAAGAAATTGATTCGTCATCGATTATAGGCTGAGCAATGGAAGATGAACTTAACAAAAACCCACACGTAAACCAGCGCGATCGGTTCTTCGTCGCTATACTGCTGTGATGGCAGGCAGTACAAAGAGAGTTCCGGTTAGCGACCGAAGAATGGGGCTCATTCGACCAGACGCGCAGACGCAGCGGCGGGAATTGACTCGCGAGACAATGTTAACCGCCACCGGATGAGCGAGGGTCGCTTACAGCTTGAATTTGGAAAGCAACCAAGCCCTAGAATTTGAAATCTGCATTGGTGGCAGAATTTTCAAGGAAGGGTGACCGCAAGAAGGCGATGAACCGGTTTTACGCTGCGGAGTACAACCGAACTGAGGACGCGTTGGTACACTACCGATACATAAAGCGACACATTTCCCTTGGCCTGCCGGAGGCGAATAACGAAACACGGGAGAGGCTTGCCAAAGACCGTTCATACAAAGCATGCCGGCAAAGGTGAAAGACAAACTGAGACTATTGCGCAAGCCTGTCAAAATGATGACGTGGTTGCTCGGGTGGATGCTGCTGAAACTGAAGATAAGATTGAAGAAATTGGAAGACTGAAGGAGGAATTGAAAGGCGGATCACAAGGAAGGAGACGTTCCAGGGCTCAAGTTCGGCCAAAGCGATGTTTCAGTTGCCATGGTGTAGGACATCTTGCCCGTTTTTGCCCAAACCAACACATTCTTCCGTGTTTTTCTGTTTCCAAGGCTTTCAAGGCTTCCAAGGCTCGAAGTTTTCATTTTGGGACGGTCAAATTTGGCTGTTATTGATACGGGTGCCGGGATTTCCATTATGCTTTGGGTGGAAGGGGTCCCGGTGAAACCGTGCAATGTGAGCGTACGTGCGATTGGGGGTATGCCGCTCAATCTTGGGTAAACAATGTGTTAGTGTGCGGATTGATGGGGTGACCGTTACCCATGAGATGGTCTTGATCGAAGGTGTAAATGAGGTTATAATCGGTGTCGATCTGCTTAGGCGCATGGGTGGTAAGATCGATTTCGTAGGAGGTAAATTACTCGTGGGATCACAAGCATATGAATTACGCTCAGGAAAACAAACGCATTCTCTCGTCAGCGTTGTAAGGAAATTGGCCGTTCCGAAGTGTTCGATTCCATGTGTTAGGCAATGCGTTGAAAAGTATTCTGAATTGCTTTCTACTGAGGACGACGAGTATGGATTTTGTGATTGGTTGAAGCGCAAAATAGATCTGATGCCAAGGGCCGCGTGTAAACCTGTGTACCGAAGGATACCCCACAAGATACTGCCGGAGGTGGAGAAACAGGTACGCGATATGCTGTCAAAAGGTATCATCCGTAAAAGTACCAGCCCGCACTCGTCACCGATGCTACTCGCTAGAAAATATGACGGTACTTAGATTTTGTCAACTGTCGAGAGCAATCATCACCGCCAATGAAACCAATAGACATACAGAGAGTACTTCAAACCTGAGGAGTGGATGTGTTTGGACCTCTGCCTATTAGTCCAAGCGGGAACAAGTACATTGTCGTGATGGTCGAACTCGTATCTCGCTAGGTGGAAGCGATACCAACCTCAGATCAAACAGGAGAAACGGTTGCTCGGATATTTATAGACAACGTGGTTGCACGATTCGGTATCCCGGAAAATGTCATTACCGACCAGGGACCGTGTTTCGAATCCAAGATTTTTCGGGAGACCTTAGAGCGCTGTGGTATCAAACGAACAAGAACTTCCCCCTATCATCCACAGGCCAGTGGAATGACTGAAAGTTTCAACAG
The DNA here is from genome assembly GCA_900618425.1 of Echinostoma caproni. Lineage (NCBI taxonomy): Eukaryota > Metazoa > Platyhelminthes > Trematoda > Plagiorchiida > Echinostomatidae > Echinostoma > Echinostoma caproni. The sequence continues at coordinate 14,853 of UZAN01051968.1, read as the reverse complement.
AACAATGAAGGAGTGGCTCAATAACCATCGCGGTGATTGGGAAGGAAGCCTACCGAAAATCCTTTTCAACTACAGAACAACATCTCGATCGAAAACAGAGATACCACCCTTCGAAATCATATACGGTAGAGAACCCAGAACGCCTCTTGATGCTTTACTCCGAAGATCCGGCGAACAGCTTTCCACGAAGGAGCGAGACAAGCTGGAGAGAGAAGCGGTTGAGAAAACCAGGCAAACTCTGCGGCGCAACAACGCAGGGTACAAAGAAGACCGATCACAGCCGTTCGTACCGGGACAGTTGGTAAAAGTTAAAAACCAAGGCAGACCCGAAACAACAGGACCGGGGGCCAGAAAGTTCAAGCAGCGGTGGATGGGGTCATTCACCGTTCTGCAGAGGAAGAACGACAGTTTTCCGATCAATCAGGGTCCTCAAGGAAGATGGGTAAATGGTAAANAATCGGAGCGGTGGTACGCCCGCGGCAATCATTTTAGAGGAGGGGCGAGTGTGATGGAAGGCAGTACAGAGAGAGTCCCGGTTAGCGACCGAATCAAGAATGGGGCTTATCCGACCAGACGCGCAGACGCAGCGGCGGGAATTGCCTCGCGAGACAATCTTGACTGCCATCAGAAACGAGCGAATCAACAATTACAGCCCGACAGTCAATCCGCAGCTAACGGGAAAGATACCCACCGAATGCCACAACGTCGGAGCTATCGATCACCGCCGCGATCGGGTCAAACCAGTCGGAACGGCATGCGGAAGAAGAGACAACGTACGTGCCAAGTGCGGACCAAAACCAACAAGGAATGACCCACAGAAAGAGGCATGAATCATCCCGCCGCGCGGTTGAGAATTGACTGTATATAATCGAACGCATACCCTGTTTGTTTTTGAATTGGATCAATAGACGTTTTTCCTAGCCAGCTCACCTTCTCGCTACACTATGAACAGAAACACGTTTAACCTTTTGCTTCCAAACAGCGTTTAAACTCTGCTCGGGGCAATCATTATCCTGTATATTGAGCGGTCTGATGCGGTACACCGCACTACGTTACCCGTCATTTTATACAGTTCCCCGTCCTGTCGTTTTTCCTCAGATCCGTTAAACAGCCTCAAAACATTGTGTTGCAGTGTGGCAACGATCAGGTGTACGTATATACCTAGGAGTCACCACAGAGAGTAACCCACGGTGGTCCTCCTATGGCAAGTTTCCATTGGTAATCTGCGTCGGATGTCCTTCCAGATTACGCAACCTACGACAATCTAGAATGAAGCATAGAACTATATATTCTTTTGATTATCAGTGCATTTTTTCCGTCATACTTTACTGATTCCCTGTGATCTCCTTTGGCCTACTGAAAAATGTTTTCAATACACTTCGCCGCAGAGTAAATAACCACAAAACTGTGCTTTCTATATATAACTTCATGTGAGAATTTTGCGCATAAAATTCTTGCCGATCCCAGTCCCCTGATCAATCCCAACCTATACGCTGGCCGTTCCCATGCGATAACCTGACCCAATTTTCGCTATTTACTATCCCTTATAAAAATTTACCGAAATCGAACAGTATCATGTTGAGCTCGCAATCTAACTGACAAGAAGATGGCACCCCAACGAATTAATTGGAAGACTACAAAAACAAACATTTTTCTTTACGCTTTATCATCGCTGTGTATGCGGTCTTCATTATTTTTATCCGGATGTAACGGTGAACACAGTTTTTGACTGTAATATGATCATAATTGCTTGCACAAGTCATTACACTACAGTACAACTGTATGTATACACAATACAACTATATCAGTCATGCCATTATCGCCTGCATGAAGTTTGCTATGAAAATTCTCAAAGACCACGCTTACACACACAAACTCCTGTGCACATGGACTACGATGATTACCAATCCTCCTCAAATATCCAATAGCATTTTCACATACTTTCCGCTAGATCAGGTTGCTCGGAAACTACCCAATTCCTCACGTAGCCCGAATTATGAACCCGTATATTCCCCTTTTTCTGTTGCGTGATTATTCGATTACACGGATGCACAATCAGTGAGCGTTCTGACTGCGATACTTAGTGCGTTAATCCAACGTTAATATTTTGTGCAAATACGATGGCAACTGGATTGATGAAATGGTGGACTATTCTGGAAAGTAGCAGCCTCATTAGCAATTCTACCACTCAATCATAAACAGGTGCTTCTTTTTAGTTGCCACGATCCATCTACCGTCTACAGACCCCACGCAATCTGATTGTACCGCATCAGTGCATTACGTCACATGTGTGCTTTTGACCAGACTAAAGGTCAACAACAGACACGACTGACCGCCTAGGTCACTGAAATGTCAATGTAACGGTACAAAGAACAAGGACGAAGTCATGTGGAAATCAGATAAACACAGAGTTTATCAGATTGGTTAACATAAAGAATCTAACAGAATAATGCATGCTCCTAGGGTAGCACATTTATTGGAGTGGTTGGCCCGGGCAACGGAACTGTAGCAACCCAATTCATTTGTAGTCAGTTCAAAAACTGGGTTTCTTGACCCTGGTTGCGTCATCAAAGTGGTTTGATAGACGAGATCAGTGGATCTGTGTGATCAGATAAGCCTTACCATTGTACAATGACGTGATCTCAATAAAATTCCTTGTTCATTCATTATTGTGTCAACATCAAAGAGTTTAGACAATTACGTAGTGATAACAGTGAATTAACTTGAACGTCGTGCACAAGGCTAATTACTAAGGAGGAATTATCGAATGCCATGTTTTGAAAATGCGATTCAACACTCTATTGGCATTTTTTGTGCGAGTTTAGATGATCAAAAATAGGTTATAGAGAAGTTACCTAAATATATCTGTCTATCTAAGTTATAATGAGAATCGTACTGACAGTCAGGTTCCGACAGCCATTACCAGTTCTGGACAGATTCTTTTCCACGGCATATGTGAGAAAACAGATACAAACAAAACACCTAGGGTTCAGTCAGAAAATGAAAGTTCGTGAAACAGATAAGATCGAAAGGTTGACGAAATAGGAGAGATGCACCTATGCAATCGTGAAATACATACGATTATATCAGTTACTGTAGCCATGATCCAACTATCGGAGCTCCATCCATCGTTCAAAAGTTCTTTACTTTCCCATTAAGTCTTTGAATTCAATCAGCAAACATAACACAACAAAAAATCTTGTGTAACACATCTGTTGAACACGTTTACTTCACTCCTGACAGGGACGGGGTTCCATAACAACTATCAGGTAACCAGCGATTGAATCGATGTTGCAAATTTGCATAGAACTTCTCAATCAATCATCGATTGTCTCAATCCGATTTTAGGTTTTACATGAGCAGTATTCGATGCTTGAATTTTTTGGATTTGTAGATTGCAAGGACAGCCGGAAGCGTTTCACATGTGGATCTGTTTGCTACAGATTTCACCCTTTTTAAATCGACAAATGGACTATACCAATAGGAGTGTGCGTTTAGTTCCACGGTGAATGTTTTTTTCAGAGATAAGTCAGAATCCGCCCGCTGAATAATTGGTACTCTAGAAATTTTCGGCAATTGTTTTTTACGCTCTTCAGCAAAAAGGAGACAGACAACATAATGCGAGTACAGAAAACACTGTGTTGGGACCCTGTATTCCATAGTCAAAAGACTTCAACCAATTCACTAGAACAGTGGAACAAAGTTTCCTTATCGAGGGGTTTAATTTGTAGCGTACGCTATCCTCCACTTGTCGCACACACACACAAACGCACACACCCAAAGAGAGAGAGAGAGAGGCGGACAGACAGACAGACAAACCTTCACGAGCCAATTGGGAGCAATGTTTGGGGCTAAAACCGGGTCGCTGGACCACTGACACTGCACCTTCGACAGATGGCCATAAACCCTGATTCCAAACCAACTAAGAGGTATGCCAACTATAACCACACATTTCTGATCATGAAAGCGATCGCCGGTTCGAATGGGCGTTGACGTGCATCGGGCACCTTGGAAGTTTGACTCTGTATGTTCTGCAACTGGACACCGGTCCCCAATGGATTCCGATTTTCAAACGCCGCTTCAGTTCAGTTCATTTCTTACAACCATTAACCATGCACTTTCGTGCGCCGGTTTTGGTTGCCCATTTGGATAAAAAAAGCAGAATGAAGATTATAATGTAGACAGCAGATTTAAGCTGAAGATAGTGCATTTATATAGACTGAAGTTACGAGAATAATGAGTAGATGCTTGAGCGCCACCGATTGGGACACCCAGCCATATCTCTGTGTCTCTAACCCTTGGTGACCACGATCTTGGGGTCCCCAGTGAGGCAGCCGAATGGGACCTAATGAGCCAGTCTCCTCGCCGCCTTGCTGATCAAGCCTAAGCTAGCTGTATGCTTCGGCNAAACCCTATCTGCCTGGGCATAAATGAACTGATAGTATTCAACACACGACCAACTAAAGCACTGGTTTCTCTATTACAAAGATCAATCTATCGTGATTCGTTTGACACAGTCTGGACGCATACACGAGTGAAACATAAATGTAACAAAAATAACTGAATCACAGACCACACTGGAAACCAGAGTGGTTTTAAAATAGATGGACTTGGACAAGGGCAACGATGGGTGAACTGGCTTTGACATATGTTCTGTTTTCATGAAAAATAACCATACGAAAAGAAGAAAAGTATCGTGGACAAGTTTAGTTCAAACGTCTATTTAAATCACTGATTTTACTGGCCGATTATACACGAAGACTTACCTTATATATTTCAACTTACTCCCCAAAAGAAAAGAGGTGAATCAGCTAGATGTTTGTACGCTCACTGAGATTGGGTCATGCTATAGCGTCAATGGGGATGAATCTCTATTTGGATTTCTCCAAACGATGATGCAAGCGATAGTAAAACTTGAGCAGCCTAACTATTAGGCTTGCTTAATGACTGAAGACGAAACCGTTCGGTTGAAAGCAACCAAAGTCAACAGTTTTTACAACTCTCACGAACCAGTGGATGTTTGTCAGTGAAAACAAAGTTATGTGAAACAGAAAAATAAGACTCACGCGGACTTTGCAAAAGTGATACAAAGTACCCAAACACGGTCTTTCAAACACAACGCCAATTTCTGTCGGTTCGAGACAACTTAAATCGGACAGTGAATGCGTGAGAACCGCCAACGGAGAAAGGATGTGTGGATGTTGAATTCGGCTAAAATAGATGAGGAATGGGAAGCGAGTGCGGTTAGTGGTTGTCTGCTCCATATCTCCCATAATTCCGGATATGGCAGTGAAAAGTAGCAAACAAATTAACTAATCGATCAAGGAAAACATTCAGCAGATTCGGCGGATGAGAACAGATTCCAGAGAGTTCAATTAATAGTTATTGTCAGAGGCTATTCACGACATGAACGACCAGATAAAATTGATCGGTACAACTAACGTTTAAAAAGGACAGTGTAGATCAAATCAAGGAAGACAATTTTAAAAGTGTTTCAATTTCTCTTATCGAGGAGTGCAGTGTTTATTTCTAACTTTAAACTGTTAGATTAGACCATTCGATATTTTCCGGCTCCAATTACCGCTTATAGTCTTGGGTGTGGGCTGCACTCACATTAAATGAAACTCGCGGTAATCAACAAAAAGCACTGGATAGCTGCTTCGTTCTTTTGGAGGCTCATTAGCAGTACTTTTGTCCCCTCTTTATGGACTCTAACCACAAACCTCGGGGCTAAGAGTTGAAACCTCGTACCCGGTCAACGGAAAGCACATTGAACGCGTGACTATATTAATTTTTGGATCAATCCAGTTATGAAGGCACAGAGAGGGAATTTGTCGTGTACAAGGCCCATGGAGCGTGAATTGAAAAGCTAGGAAACATTGTACAACTGTTTCGACCTGGTTGCGGTGGACAAGTGGTTAACTAGTGACCTGGGTGTTCCGGGTTCAAACCGCCCAACGCCGCCCGTCTTCCCTATATCTGTATTTTCCCCGGGCAGCCTTTTTATGGCGGCAGCCCCGTTCCTGAAAGTTGACTGTACATTTGTATATTCAATAAACAGAAAAAGGAAGTAAAATGACATTTATTATTATTATTATTATTATTATTATTATTATGTCTCATCAGCAGTGTGAATGCCCCGACCCAGTTGAGGATCGAACCCGGGATCTCACAGGCAGAACACAAGCATGCTACAAACCCGGCCACCGGAACGCTGATCAGACCGTTTGTCATTTTTCATTTACACGATATAACACAACCCATCTTTGCGAGGTTCTTGGTTTTCAGGAACGAATTCATTCATTCCATCAGTTCCATACAAATGGATACCCCCAAAGTTTCGTCCAATCAGGTCTTAGGGGGGAAAGAAAACCAAAGGATGAAGAGAAGAAAAAGAACCTCTTACTGACATACATAGGTGGAGTATCAGAAAATATCGATCGCCTTCTTCGTCTTCTGAGTGTTACCATTGCCCACAATCCTATGATGCCACTGCGGTTGATTTTGTTCAGCAGTGAAGACCACGTAGAACCACACGACCAATCAGGGTTGGTGCGCGCAATTCCGTGCCTAGACTGTGACCAGTGTTACGTAGGAGAGACAAGCAAGCAACTGCGTACTCGCTTACACGCACACAAACATGCATTAGGACACGCTGATCCGAAGTCACACGACATCACGGCGCAACGACAGGTCATGAGATCAGAATCAACGACGCAAAAGTAGTAGCAAGAGCAAAAATGAAGGGGGAACGTCTGCTCCTTGAAGCGTTTCATTTGACCAACTCATTCAATCGACCTTCATAGATTACGTTGGTTGGGGCGTGTGTTACGCATGTCACCAGATAAGTTGCCACGGCAAGCGATGTTCGCCGAGGCAGGTAGTTGGTGGAATCAAGCCAAGGGTGGTCAAGCTAAAACTTGGCACGAGGGTATGAAAACCCCAACCAGGAGACTGGGTCAAATAGGTCCCGTCAGGCTCCCTGGGTTGGGACCTCGGGATGATCGCAACCGATGTTTAGAGACACTAACTGATACGACTAAATGTCTTAAACAGTGGTGTTTGTGCATCTCAATTTATTTTCATCCTAAATCCACTGAAATTTCCCATTTTCTATTCGACTTTACTTTCAACCTTCCTGCCTTTCTCTTAATCTCCATCCAAATGGGCAGCCCAAAGACAGCAACCAAAACCGGCGCACGAAGCTACATGGTTAATGGTTGTACAAACCAAAACTGAATCGATAAAAGTGACGCATGGATTGTAAACCCAGTGAGGAACGCAGGACTGATGGACAAAATGGTGCGATAAAAAACCACAACGCGAGGCACAAGCAGATCTAATTCATTCACACATCGTTTGACAACGAGTACTAGTCTGGATAGAAAGGTCACAATAACTACTAGCACCCAGAACTCATCTTCTCCTTCTCAATATATATGTATATACCACCTATGATCTTCCTAACTTATAATTAAACTGACAGTGGTACTACTGATTGCCCACAAATACTACACCGAAGCGACAGCGACAGTGTATGACAAAACCAAGCAGTTGACATCTGCGAGTAAATCCACTTACCTAAGAACATCTAACTCACGTACAACATGCGTGTTACACAACGCGCGTACTCGAGGGGAATGGAGTAGATTAGCATTTCCGTCCTGACCACTTTTCACGATTACCGGAACACCACGCCAGATTGATCTGAGACCAAGCGATTGACAGAATAGATGAATCCGGTTGTGAAAAGACAGTCAAGGTGAGAGCAGTACCATAAATATGTATAAAGTAGAAGAAATTAAACGAGATTGGACCTTCAATAATAAATATACCATATATTTTAGTGGCTCATAAAATTAGTGTTTATCTTATTTTATTACACACATTTTTTGATGAAAAGTAGAGGGTCACAGGCTTTAGTTACGGAGACCTACTGGGTAAACAGCCGTCTAAGCCCCGGTGCTCGGGGTGAAGAACGATATACGATAAATGCTGTATGGAGGCGGATGACAGTGAAGCTGCCTACTATCAATATATATAAGTATATGATGTTACTGTGACGAAAATACACTTCCTAAATACAAGTATATGAATGAAAAGACAAAAGACTATCGGATACGCATGCCTGATGACAATAACCACGAAACCAGTCGTGTGGTTCCAGGGAAAATTTGTCCAGTCATTTATATACGACTTATTGTAAAACATGTGTGCATGTGTCTAAGGACCAAAACGCGGTTGTCCTGGTCCGAGCAAAACCAAAATTCCTCGGCTATATCCTTTCAGTCAAGTTCTGAACGGCGATGACCAAACCTCAGGGAACCGCCCAAAGTTATCGAAAACCAGGTCTGTTCAGAAATAATCTACTCCCAAAATGAATGAACACGGATCTCCTGCGCTGTGTTGTTTATTGTCTTTTTTAAATAATGATTTGTCGTTGGATAACAGGAATGAAGAAAATTCTAGTACGGGGTAGTCGAGGAACATAAGTAAAAGGAGGGTGGGTCGGTACTAATGAGCAATAATAATGATTCATAATTGTCACAATTCAAATGCACTTTAATCAGTGCTACGTTCGGTAACTGTAGTGGATAAAAGTGTGAGCTCCAAAACGGAATAAAACCCTTGGATCAATGTAGCTTAACCATATGCAGCATAAGAACAGTGACAGAAGTCGAGAACTCAGAGGCAAAGTTAACGTCCCAGGATTTCTTCGAGTTGACAGTGATCAATTTGTAAACCAATTATTTCTTATCGACAGGTTTATACGGCGTCAAAAATCAGTGCGTCGAGGGGCTGGTGAAAGTGCACAAAGCTCTGATATTAGTACCATACAATTTTTTGGTGTTTAAGGGGGGTGGATGTAAGCAGCGAAACATCTCTCGTAATTAGAGGGCAGTTGGCATACCGTCTGATCCAGGTGCCTTGTGGTGTTTCAGGACTGGAATCTCAGTGAAACCTCACATCGTCGTCATAGGTGTTTTAATCCCGTGTTCGCTGCTCGAGCCTTGCAAATGCTGGAGGTTCTCTTTTGATGCACTACTGTTGTTGATCACGCAGCTACCCAATTACGAGAAGCAGTCAAGTTCAGCTGATTCCTGACAGTCAAGTGTCAGAACGGAGCTCGGCGACACCCAGTCTTGCAGCATCACTTTGCACTTTGAAGGTGCAAAGCGCATACCGAACGGAGCGACGGTACTGGTCGGTCTGTCAAGTGCACAGAAATGGCGAAATGGGGAACTCTTGACGAATAGCGCTGCTACTTACTCTACTCAGTTCGCCGTAGACCCTTACGCTCCCGCAGTTTTTGAGTGGATAGAATTCAGTGTTTGCATACTTCTGCAGCATTTCTTTGCGAAGGAGCGAACCCACAAAGGAATCGTGGTCAAATGAGTCAAGAGCTTCTTTCAGGTTAAGGAACACAACAACCGTTGGTCGACGGTGTGTATGACGTAGCTCGATGACTTGACGCACAGTGAAGATTTAGTTGATACAACCGCGGCCTGGCCTGGCTGCTTTTCGTTCGAGTATATTTGTCTCCGTAAACGGTGTCAGACTTCGAATTATAACGGAGGCTAATAACTTGATGACGAGTGGAGATAAACTTATTCCACGGTGGTTTGCGGAATCATTCATTCATTCATTCTAGGATGACACAGTGCATCCTTGTGACCAGATGTTACACATTAAATCAGTAATGGAGTCGACGAGGTCATCGTTTCTCATCTAGAAAACAGTGGGATGAAGCCCGTCCGGTCCTGCCGCTTTTTCTTTCTTCACGGGTTGGATGTGAGAACGAAATTTTGCTTTGGTAGGAGTTTCACATGACACTGCCCACGGAGCCTCAACTACAACAGTCGATATAGCCTGGTTATAAAGGGCTATCAAATATAGTGATGTACGCCGATGATTTTATCATCCAGGATACAAATGTCTCTCTTCTACAGGCCTCGATCGATGCTACGAAACATTGATGGGCGTACTGGAAACTTCTAATCAACAACGATAAAGGTGTTGGTATGTTTTTCAAGAGAATCTATTCTCCGATTTTACGATAGACAGCTTTCACCTTGTATCCCAAGTAGACCAATAAAAAAATTTGTTTTGTTAATAAATTACAGTTCGTCTTTCTCGTTTTATGAACATTCAGCTAATAAGGCCGTTTTTCGTGCACTACACCTCATAAGATGTTTACCTCAAATTATAAACGGACGATTTTCATTTCATTTAGGGTACCCACATAAAATGAATGACGAATTCTACAAGGATTTTTCTCAATTATTCCAAAGTGTTTGGTGAACGAACGTAGTCGTGGTCGCCGGAGACTTCAGTGCTCAAGTGGAATTCCTGGACAAACCATAAAGGCTTCTTGACCGTCCACACGCAATCCCAGCGAACAAATGAGACCGCAGGCTTCAACTTTGCGCGGACCACGGATTGTTCCTGTCAAGCAAAAAAGTGACCGCACAAGAAACGGCACAACCTTGCTTGAAAACGGCCAATCCCTTCACAACGCTGGACTCAAACTGATCACATCTCCATCAGCTACCGCTGGATAGGGTCAACTCAAGAATGTCTCTCTCACTGGTCAACATCTGGGGATACTTTTATCTTTATTCACATCCATACTTCTGATAACTTTTTCATCCTTGTTAACTTTAACAAAACTAGTTGTCAGAGCTGACCTGTGAGCACCGTTTTTCAAATTCAGGGTCATCTCTATGGAGCGCCTTTGGTGAAGATATATATACTTAATTTCACACACCTTAGGCCAGACTTTTATCATCAAACCACGATATAATAATGCCTATAAAAGAAACAATTACATGATCTGTATTTGGGCAGAATACTGCTGGGTTACCCAGGTCAAGTAGAGTGAATTTTAAAAGCGAAACAGTATAGCGAACAAGCTTGTTTTCGTAACTTCGTCTTCAAGCCTTTACAGTTATGTGTGCGTGTTTATATCTAATGTAGAAATAAATGTGATTGGATCATAGAGGTTATGTATGAAAATGCAGCAATGTCTATCAAGTTTAATCAGCACGAGTGGATAAAATGGGGACAGTGGGCGAAGGGGAGGGGGCGGGGGAAGGTCAATTCTGGAATTTTCGGTGACCTTTTTCTTTCTCTTTTCATGTGCCATTTGTCACGCCATGTTGCGTCATCACGACACGACTGAGGTCATGGTTCGGGTCATCACGCTGGTTTGGTTGGGGCCAAGGCAGCGGAATTGCGGCAACCATCTTCTTCTGCTTGCACAGTAGTGGGTCCATGATTTTGACTGCTACAGCTTCCACTGTTGCCAAGTGACGTTTCCGAACTTGCTTTGAATTGTTTTGGGGTACTTTGTAGATGACTTTGAATGCATCGTTGTCTGGCTGATGCCCGGTGTCAGCGAAGTGGGCCATAATCGCACTGGTTATTGTTTTCTTGTAATCCGTTCTCAGCCAAGCCGGTTTATTTTCTTTGATCCTTTGGGAAAGCTACCTCATCGTTCGTCCTACATAACTTTCCGAACATGTGCAAGTAAAGGAATACGTAATCTTAGATAAGGAGAGAATGGACAGCTTATTCTTGAGGTTTGTGCAGAGCTGAGGCCGGCTTGTAAACATCAAACGTAGAGTGGCGGCTGGAAATGTTCGTGTAATAGCTTTCTACAGACGTCTTCTTAGTTTATCACTACTCGAATCTCCTTTGAACGGGAGCTGCAAGAATAGTTCTTTCCTTTTGACCGTGCTTGGAACTTCTCGATGAACCGTTCCGGGTATCCATTATTTAGGGGTGTAGATTTGATGAATCTAAGTTCTTCCTTCAGTAGATCCTTGGAGCAAAGCATTCGAGTTCTGAAGTCCAAGCATTGGACCAAGTTTCGTTTAAATTTGATTGGGACGAAACTTTGAAAATGGGTGTATTGTCGGTTCCATGTTGGCTTTCGAAAAATAGAAAATAACCTTCCAATGGGCCCCTTCTTCAGGTTGACGTCGAGGAAGTGGAGCGTATCCCCATTTTCTGTTTCCATCGTAAATTTGATTGACGGATGAGCTCGGTTATAACATTGCCGCATTTTCATACATAACCTCCATGATCCAATCACATTTATTTCTACATTAGATATAAACACGCACATATAACTGAAGACGAAGTTACGAAAACAAGCTTGTTCGCTATAATGTTTGACTTTTGATATTCCCATGGAAATCTTCCGTGAATTAAGAGTGAATTTTATTCGGGAATTCACAACCGGAGCCTTTAACTAGCTAAAGCATGACTCGCAATGCAGTGGGACGGAGTGTGACAACTGCAAACCATTGGGGACCGTTGTCTAGTTTACCAGGTCAAACACCACGGGGACCGGGTAAAACGTTTAAGATGCCCAAACCTCGATGCCCCATTAAGCCGGCGACGGCTGCCGCAACCAGGACTTTATAGGTGTTTCTACCGCCGGATTTTCATCAAGAGTTATATCCAACTGCTATAGGTAAACTGCCCTTGGTTCATCAACCCGGTTTAGTCCCGGATGTTGACTTTTCGTTCTTTCACTTTGATGGGAAAACACGTCAATACGGGATTGCTCTAAAAAGGCTATTTGAGGTTCTTCGTCGTACAGGATCACCTTCGACGTGCCAGCGAAGAGTGCCAAGTATACTGTTGTTATAAAAGTTCAGTTCACGTGGTTACGTACGCTGAGGCTTTCGGAGTTATCTCATGTTCTTGCAGTTCTTGCAGTCTCATCCCTCGCAGGTAGAACAGACTTAGATGGTCTGTTCCCCAAATCATCATTAAAAAAAAACATGTTTTGCGTCAATATTTTGATCATCATTATCTGTGTCACCATCATCCCCGTTGCAACGGTACCCACCTTCAGCGTTTCTGTTGATAAAATATATTTTCCCGGAAATTCAAGTATTAAGTTCCTTCTTTTTTAACAAGAACCATGTGGGCTAAAGCCAACGGCAAATTTAGGTAACTGTTAATTTCCATTCTATGGGCAAACATTTTCACCTATACCGACATCGCTGTGTTTTCAAAATTAGAAATTATATAAAACATATCACATGACGCATCGATTTTTCGATACACTCCGAACGTTGTTCGGATCTGACACTTTGGATTGAGGAATGAACTTTCTATTTCCTGTGCTCCAAAATCACTCGCCATTCAGTGAAAACACAGACTCCTCTCAGGGACCTAAGACATTTGTACAACAGTTACGAACCCATAAATCATGCATAGACTAGAAAACACTAATTTAAATATCAATCGGCAGCCATGTCAATAATACAGAAAATAACAAATAAAAAGTGAGTTAGGATCACTAGGATGCCCAGACAACTAGGTGCGGTTACCGGCGAATGTCTCCCATAGGGTTTTCTAAATTATCCGGAGCCAATCACAGAAAATTGATGAAGTTTATTTCATCATACAGCTTCTGCAAGCGATAAGCTCATATTAAAGCAACAAAAAATAAATGTTAAATTTAAAGAGAAAAAATACATAAAATATAAATAATCCCTAAGAACTATAGTTTAGTACAGGGCATTTTTCACGAAGTATGGTGGTCACCAAATCCTAATTGACCATTACGTGACTGTAAGGTACGGCACTGGAAAATGTATACACAAAGATAACCAGTAAACCGAAATAGGGTCAAATATTACATGCCCTCAAAACAAGTCCGGAAATGTTGACACTCTTGAATTTAGAAGATATTACATGAATTCCATCTGAATTATGAATGCTTTCTCACTAAAAAGTATGCGTACAAATTCATATGGTTTCATTAAGGACCATTTATATATGATCAGGAAAGCATATACTTTCCAGAATGAAAGCATCTACGTCAGTTATGTGGTGTCTTTTAGGTGAAAAAGAAAACGACTACTACAGAAACAGAATAGGTTTAGTAGGTTACATCATATTCATGTGAATTATTTCAACATACCCCCATCGAAAATAACGATTTTCTGTTTCAAAATTGAAGGCGGATACACTGGAATTTTCCGTCTCTTCTTTTACTTCTGTATACTCCACAATAGGTATGGTGGTGCGGTAACTGGCGGTTTTGTCAAAATTTGCTATTATCATCTATGTGATGACAATGAAACAAGATATTACAGATGACTTACACCAAATTTCGTTCTTACGGTTTTCGAACGCCTTGCTTTATTGGAAGTATCCTTTTTATCTTGTCGACATGTGAGCCGTCCTAAAATTGAGCCGAATTTCTGCTGAGTTTCGGAAGAAGTATCTCCTGACAAAAGTAGATCAGTCGTAATAGAAGTTTCGAGCGGTTCATGATGACTTTCGAACTCCTTGAGTGAAGACTCTCTTAAAATATCATCTGCAGTTAATCCCTTTGCATTTTTCAACGTCGCGTCAGCTCCTGCCTCGAGCAACTGCTTCATTATATCAGCATTTCCAACATACGCAGCAGCATGCAACGGAGTATTACCTTCGATAGTAGCACTATATCTGAATTATAAATTGTCTTAATCATACCTGTTGATATCTGCACCATTTTTTATGAGTAAATCAATTATTTCTTTCTCGCAGAAGTATGCCGCGACGTAAAGAGCAGATTCCTTATACTGGTTTAACGAATTAACGTTAACATCTAGGAAAGACACTTATATGTGAAAAAAATTTGTTTTTACTATCTTTGAGCTGTTGAGTTAGTAATTGAATGTCCGCCGATAACACAGAAGACTGCAAGCGACCATTTCCACGACAAAGTATAACTTCCATCTTCCCACGAAAAAACCAAATGAAATTCAAATAGTTTTCAAGGTCAGTCAGGTCAGGTCAGTCAGTCAGTCAGTCAGTTTGCACAGGACAGGAGATGGCCACGGC